>ML109868.1:20886-93336 GCA_003697995.1 Taxidea taxus jeffersonii | reverse complement strand
CTCCCTCTTCCACTTCCCTGACTTGTGTTCCCCCTCACTGTATCTGTCAAATAAATAAAATCTATAAGGAAGCAAGGAAGAGGAAGCAAGGAGGAGGGAGGAGGAAGAAGAGGGAAGAAGAGCCAGATCCTAAACATGTCCCAGGACATTAGCTCCAAACAAACCTCAGCTGACGCTGGCATCAATACCTTGTCTTCGGTATTTTATGGAATAACACCTACTGTTCACCTGACACTTGCCTTTGCCTGGGCCCTACCCTGGGTTCCTGGAGGAACATGCACCCTAGACTCTCCTAATATAAACTCATAGCAATGATGAGACCCATTCTTCTCTCCTTTCTGAGTCTCCCAGATTGTCTGTTATCTGTCTCACTCTTCAGTAAGCTCCGTTTTCAGTTTCTCTGGCTCACATTTGATTTCTGTTCTGCGTAAAGCCAAGGAATGGTCCCGGCTGGTCCGTTTAGACCCTCCCTGGGTCCAGGTATTCAGCCTGCCCGCATCACTAAGAATGTGGCTTGGCTTTCTGCCTGCCTGGAACATGCAGATTGTCAGTTTTTTCATTGCCTATGTTTGGGAGTGACTCTAAATCTTGTAAGGATAGTAACTTTTACATACTCTAAAATTAACAAATTTTGAGCTAAATTTTGTATATAAATTTGAGGTATATATTTCTAGTGAGGGATCACTGATTACACTGTAAGTAGTTCCAATGATTGCAGCTGGTAAATCAGTTGATAAGTTAAAAAAAAAAAAATGGGGCACCTGGGAGGCTCAGTGGGTTAAAGCCTCTGCCTTTGGCTCAGGTCATGGTCTCGGGGTCCTGGGATCGAGCCCCACATCGGGCTCTCTGCTAGGCAGGGAGCCTGCTTCCTCCTCTCTCTCTGCCTATCTCTCTGCCTACTTGTGATCTCCATCTGTCAAATAAATAAAATCTTTAAAAAAAAAATCATGCAAGGCATTGGTAAAATATGCAAAATGGGTATAAAGAAATTCTAAAGAAATAAAGAAATAACCAACACCTAAACAGCCATCCTTACTCCCACATCAGGCTGTATCCATCACATATGTAAACACAACTACACAGAGCACCGCACATAAACCATTTCCCTTTTGCTCACAATAGAAAGTGCAGGTGACTTGATGAGTACCACCAAACACTTCAGCAGATAATTTTCAATTTTCAACTTACCTCTGCATTTGGTGTCACATACATAAAAAATACTCTAAGTAATTCTAGGTTATATCTTTCTTAACATTGTTTCCTAACTTCCATCCTATCAGAAGAAAGTTTGCATATCCAGACATTTTCTGTGCTACAATTGATTACTTTGTTTTAATTTTTACAAAACAGGTATTTCAATAGTGGCCCCTAAGACTGGTTACTTGACTTGAAAAGATCAAGCAAAAAACTGGTCTTGAAAATCTATTACTCATTTTTCCTTTTAATTTATAAGTTTTGTTAAAGGAGAATAAAATAGATTACAGAGAGGGCAAGCAGTTTTTGTGCTATAATATTAAAAGCATTCTAGGAGAGGGGTGCCTGGGTGGCTCAGTGGGTTAAAGCCTCTGCCTTCAGCTCAGGTCATGATCTCAGGGTCCTGGGATCGAGCCCCACATCAGGCTCTCTGCTCAGCAGGAAGCCTGCTTCCTCCTCTCTCTCTCCCTGCCTCTCTGCCTACTCTCTGTCAAATAAATAAAATCTTAAAAAAAAAAAAGCATTCTAGGAGAAAGTAACTAGTATAACACAAACAGAAATATTTTAAAGAAAAATAGAGGGACTGGAAAAATTAGCTATGCAGAAAACTCATCATATTGTTTTGCTTTTCAGTACTCATCATGTATGGGATTCTGTGAGAAATCCCCAAAATAGAGTTCACAAAATCTGAATTAAAATTGGTCTGCAAAATACATTCTCCCCTGGCCTACCTTATTGGCTTTACAATGGAACCTACAATTCCTTACATGTTTTACACCTGTGCGTGCGTGCACACACACACCCACACACATTTAAAATGGTAGTTTTTAGGAAGGCATCTGGGAACCATATGAATTTTAACTCCCTTACATCTATGTATTTCCATTGTGATGTTCTAATGTGCCCTAGAGAAAGTCTGTTTTCAGATCTGTAAAGAAATATCAATGATTAATGATTATAAATTAAACAGCCTGGAATTTTTTTTTTTAAGATTCCATTCATTTATTTGACAGACCAAGATCACAAGTAGGCAGAGAAGCAGGCAGAGAGAGAGGAGGGAGCAGGCTCCCCGCTGAGCAGAGAGCCCAATGCGGGGCTCAATCCCAGGACCCCGAGATCATGACCTGAGCCGAAGGCAGAGGCCTCAATCCACTGAGCCACCCAGGTGCCCTCAGCCTGGAATTTCTATCAGGTTTTTAACTAAAGGCATAGAAAATACATTGCACATGTAAGATTTTAAGACCAAAAAAAAAAGGGGGGGGTGAGCCTTGCTAGAAGGTGGCAGAGTAGGATCGTGAGCTCACTCCCTCCCACAGACTCACCAAGGCAACAATTACAGTTGACCCTTGAACAACATGGGTTTGAACTGCATGGGCCCACTTCTATGTGGTTTTCAAAAAATAGATGTGGTGCAATACCATAAATGTCTCTTTCTTGTGATATCCTTAATAAAGTTTTTTTTCTCTAGGTTATTTTATTGAAAGACTACAGTATATGATACATATAACATGCAAAATATGCATTAATCAACCATTTACACTATTGTTAATGACCTGATACTGGTAGAGATCTTCCATAGCTAAAAGCATAAAAAGAAGGCCACATTAAGAAGGGGAAGAGAGGAGAGACACAATAGACAACCAAACCCTTGGTGTGGGCACCCGTATGATGAAAGCAAGCCCCTATCCTCTGGCTTTGAAAATCATCAGAACTTAACTCTGAAGATCATTGAGGGCTACAGGAAACCAAATCTCTGCTCTTAAAGGGCCAGTGCACTGCATCAGTTGGCCCAAGGCTCATCAGTTTGAAAAGTGCTTGGGATATACATGAAAGAGTACTAATTTTAGGACATGTGCCAATGGGTCAGGGACCTACAGGAGCTTTCTCTGGGATGAGGTGTATCCTTCCAGCTTAGCTAGCCTGACACCTGCAGATACCAGTTCTGATAATCTCCATCTACCTTGCTACCTCCACTTGCCCCATGCAGGTATTCTCCTGCAGAACTGCCCCAGCAGGTGCCTCTCCAAATCAGCTCTGGACCCACCACACTGGAGGTAGGTGGGGCAGCCTCAATTGGGACCTGTGTCTCTTCAGAACAACTACTGCCCCACCATACCAAGTAGGACCAGAGTCCCTCCAGAGCTACTTCTGGCCCCGGGAGTCAGGGAGCTAGCTCCATCTACCAGCATACTGACAGTAGCTATAGCTAGGCCTACCACTCAACCTTGCCAGGAGCTACCTCAATCCATCAGTGCAACCTCAACAGCTGCAATGAAGACCCCATTCAGCTGCACCAGGAGCTAAACACACCCACCAGCATTCCTACAGCAACTGTAGCTAGGCCTCTCAGTCAGTTGTACCATAGGCAAACAATGCTCATCAATGCACCTGTAGCAGTCAAAGTTGGACACTATAGACAGTCATGGTTAGAGGACTAACCATGCCCACGAGCACATGTGCAGCAGCTGCAGCCAGGCTGTCCATTCAGCTGGGCTGGGAGCAAGCCCTGAAGCCATGCTTTGCAGATAGCTGGGCTAAGGGCTGGCCCTTCCCACCAGAGGACCAGTAGCAATCATTACCCAGTCACAAGAGGAATGCACACATAGTCCACAACAAGGGGCACCTCTGGAACACTTTGTGGACTAGCAGTGGGATTGCTACTGGGCCACATAGTACATGTTCTACATAAGACCTCTACTTTCGGGACACCTGGGTGGCTCAGTTGGTTAAGCGGCTGCCTTCGGCTCAGGTCATGATCCCAGCGTCCTGGGATCGAGTCCCACATTGGGCTCCTTGCTCAGCAGGGAGCCTGCTTCTCCCTCTGCCTCTGCCTGCCACTCTGTCTGCCTGTGCTTGCTCTCTCTCTGACAAATAAATAAAATCTTAAAAAAAAAAACACCAAAACCTCTACTTTCAAGACTAGAAGATAGCTGACCTATCTTATACATAATAATGAATAGAGTGAGGCAAAATGAAGGGACAGAGGAATATGAACCATATGAAAGCAGACAAACCCCCAGGAAAAGAGCTAAATGAATTGGAAATACTAATCTACCTGATAAAGAGTTCAAAGTAACAGTCATTAGATGCTTAGCAGACTTGATAAATTCAGTGAGAACTTCAACAAAGAGATAGAAAATATTAAAAAGAACTAGTAAGAGCTTAAGAATAGGGGGGTAGGGAGAGGGTGGTTGGGTTATGGACATTGGGGAGGGTATGTGCTATGGTGAGTGCTGTGAAGTGTGTAAACCTGGCGATTCACAGACCTGTACCCCTGGGGCTAATAATACATTATATGTTTATAAAAAATTAAAAATTAAAAAAAGAGTATAATAACATATGAAAAATACAGTAGAAGGAATCAACAGCAGATTTGATGATGCAAGAGAATAGATCAGTGATATGGAAGACAAGGTAGTGAAAAGCAACTAAGCTGAACAGAAAAAAGAACTTCAAAAAATAAGGACAGGTTAAGGAAGTTCTTAGAAAACAGCAAGCATAACAACATTCACATTATAGGGATCCCAGAAGGAGAAGAGAGAAGGGGGTAGAAAACACATTAGAGGAAATAATAGTTGGACATTTCCCTCTCCTCAGGAAGGACATAGACATCCACGTTCAAGAAGCACAGAGAGCCCCAAACAAGAAGGCCAAGAAGACTGACAAGACACATAATAACTAAAATAGCAAAAATTAGAGATAAAGAGAAAATCTGAAAAGCTGCAAGAGAAGATCTAACAAGTACAAGGGAAAACCCATGGGGCTATCAGCTGATTTTTCAGCAGAAACACTGCAGGCCAAAAGAGAGTGGCACCATATAATCAAAGTGCTGAAAGGGGTTAAAAATACAACCAAGAATACTCTACATGGCAAAGTTATCATCCAGAATTGAAAGAGAGTTTCCAGACAAACAAAAGCTAAAGGAGTTCCTCACTACTAAGCCTATCCTTATAAGAAATGTTAAAGGGACTTCAAGTGAAAAAAGAAAAGGTCATAACTAGATATAAATTATAGAAGGAAAAATTACACTGGTAAAAGCATATATAGAGTGAAGATACCAGATCATTTATAAAGCTAGTAGAAAGGTCAAAAGAGAAAAGTGGTAAAATCAGTTATACCTACAAAAATTAGCGAAGAAATACCCAATATAATGAGGTGTAAAATATGACATCATATATATAAAATGTGGGAAGGAGGGGAATAAAACTGTGGTTCTTTTAGAATGTGTTTGAACTTCAGTGACCATCAACTTAACAGATGACTATATACATAGAGGTTATATATGAACCTCATGGTAACCACAAACCAAAAACCTATAATAGATACACAAAAATAAAGAGAAAGAAATCCAAGCACACTAAAGAAATCCTCTTCCCTGTGAAAGATGACTAAGGGGAAAGGAACAGAGAATAACTACAAGAACTGTCAGAAAATGATAAACACAGTGGCAATAAGTACATACCTACCAATTACTTTAAAAGTAAATGGATTAAATCCTCCAATCAAAAGACATAGGGTAAGTGAATAGATAAAAAAACAAGACTTATCTATATGCTGTCTACAAGACACCCTAAACTAAAATGATAAAGACTGAAAGTGAAAGGGTAGAATAGATATTTCATGCAAATAGAAAAAAACCCTGGGATAGCAATACTTACACAAAATACAGATTGAAACAAAAAAATAACCAAGGTCATCTACATAATGATAAAGGGATCAATTTAACAAGAGGATATAACAATTGTAAATATCTATGCACCCAATACAGGGCACCTAAATACAAAAAGCAACTATTAACAAACATGAAGAAAGAAATGGGACAGTAATACAATAACAGTAGGAGACTTTATCACACACCAATAGAAAGATCATCCAGACAGAAAATTAATAAGGAAACAGTGGCTTTAAATGATACATTATATCAGATGGACTTAACAGATACAGAATATTCCATTCAAAAACAAAATACACATTCAAGTGCACATGGAATATTTTCCAAAATAGATGTCATTAGGCCACAAAATAAGTACCAATAAATTTAAGAAGACTGTATATCATACCAAACATCTTTTTCAACAATAGTACTATGAAACTATAAATCAATTATAAGAAAAAAAAACTGGAAAAAAACACAAAACACTTGGAGGCTAAACAGCATACTAGTATACAACTTAAGGGTCACTGAGGAAGTCAAAGAAGAAATAAAGGAATACTTAGGGAAAAATGAAATTGGAAACAAAATCATTGTTGGTTCAAAATCTTTGAGACTTAGCAAAAACAGTTTTAAGAAGGAAGTTTATAGCAATACAGGCTTACTTCAAGAAAAAGGAAAAATATTGAATAAACAATCTAACTTTACACCTAACAGAATTAGAAGCAAAAAAATCATAAGTCCAAAGATGGCAGAAGAAAGGAAATAGAAGTAGAGAAACAGGAAAAATAAATGAAATAGAAACTGGAAAAAAAAAACAATAGAAAAGATCAATGAAATAAGAGCTGGGTTCTTTGAAAAAATAAGCAAAACTGATAAACTTTTAGCCAGACTTATTAAAAAAAAAAAAAGCCAAGACTCAGATCAGAAATGAAACAGAAGTTAGAACTGATACCACAGAAATACAAAGGATTATAAAAGACTACAAGATGTTGTATACCAACAAATTAGATAAAGAAAATGAAAATTAAAAAAGAAAAACAGTAAGTTCCTAGAAACACACAATCTCCCAAAACTAAATCAGGAAGAAACAGAAAATCTGAGCAGACCACTTACTAGTAATGAAATTGAACCAGTAATAAAAAACTCCCAACAAACAAAAGTCCAGGAGCAGATGGCTTCACAGTTGAATTCTATCAAACATTTAAAGAGTTAATACCTATTCTTCTCAAACTATTCCAAAGAATATAAGAGAAAGGAAAGCTTCCAGTTCATTCTATGAGGACTACATTACCCTAACACCAAAATCAGATACTACAAAAAAGGAAACCACAGACTAATATTTCTGATGAACATAAATGAAAAAATCCTCAACAAGATATTAGCAAATTGATCTCAATAGTACATTGTAAGGATCATTCACCATAATCAAGTGGGATTTAGCTCATTGTTGCAAGGATGATTCTATACACATCAATCAATCCATGTGATACACCAGGTTAAGAAAATTAAGGATTAAAACCATATGATTATCTCAATAGATGCAGGAAGAGCATTTGACAAAGTATAACATTATTCATGATTTTAAAAAAAATTCTCAACAAAGTAGGTTTAGAGGGAGCATATCTCAATATAATGAAGGCCTTCTGTGAAAACCCAAAGCTAACATCATAGGCAATGGTGAAAACCAGAAAGCTTTTCCTCTAAGATCAGGAACAAGACAGGGGTGTCCACTCTCATCACTTTTATTCAATATAGAACTGGAAGTCCTAGCCACAGTCATCAGTTAAGAAATAAAAGTCAGCCAGATTGGTAAGGAAGAAGTAAAACTGTCACTATTTCTAGATGACATCATACTATATATAGAAAACCCTAAAGACTACAGCAAAAACTTTTAGAAGTATAAATGAATTCAGGAAAGTCTCAGGATACAAAATCAATATACAGAAATCTGGTGCACTTCTACACTCCAATAACAAAATAACAGAGAAATTAAGAAAACAATCCAATTTACAAATGTATCAAAAAAGAATAATTTCCCTAGGAATAAAATTAAAGAGGTGGCATACCTGTAGTCGAAAACTATAAGACCTTAAGGAAAGAAATTAAAAACAATACCAAAAAGGGGAAAGATATACCATCCTCATGGATTTTAAGAGTTAATATTGTTAAAATATCCATACTATTCAATGCAATCTATAAACTTAGAGCAATCTCTATCAAGATACTACTACTTGTAAGGATAGCTAAAACTAACAACACAAGAAACAACAGGTGTGGTGAGGATGCAGAGAAAGGGGAACCTCCTGCACTGTTAGTGGGAATGTCAACTGCTGCAGCCACTCTGGAGAATAGAATGGAGGTTCCTCAAAATGTTAAAAATAGAACTACTCTACAACCCAGGAATTGCATTACTAGGTATTTACCCAAGGGATATAAAAATACAGATTTGAAGGGATACATGCATCCTGATGTTAATGGCAGCATATCAATAACAGTCAAACTATAGAGAGAGCCCAAATGTCCATCAACTATTCAATGGATAAAGAACATGTGGTATATACATACAATGCAATATTATTCAGCCATCAAAAAGAATGAGCTCTTGCCATTTGCACTGACATAGATGGAGCTAGAGTATATTATGCGAAGTGAAGTAAGCCAGACAGAGAAAGACAAATACCATATGCTCTCACTCGTAGGTGGAATTTAAGAAATAAAACAGATGATCATATGAGAAGGGAAAAAAATAAGGAGAGAGGGAAATAAGCCATAAGAGATTCTTAGCTATAGGGAACAAACTGAACATTGGTGGGGGAAGGTGTGTAGGCGGTGGGCTAGATGGCTGATGAGTATTAAGGAGGGCACCTGTTATGATGAGCACTGGGTGTTGTGAGGAACCACTGAATTCTACTCCAGAAACAATAATGCACTATATGTTAGCTACCTAAAATTTTTGACAAGTATTTTTTTTCAAAGAACTATAACAAATACTAAAGTTTATATGAAACCACAAAAGATCCCAGTAGTAGCCAATACCATCTTGAAAAAGAAGAACAAAACTGAAGACATCACAATCTCAGATTTCAAGTTATATTACAAAGCTGTAGTAATCAAAACAGTATGGTACTGGCACAAAAACAGACACATAAATCAATAGAAGAATAGAAAGCCCAGAAATAAACCCCCACTTACATTGTCAATTAGTCTATGACAAAGGAGACATGAATGTATGATAGAGAAAAGATAGTCTCTTCAATAAATAATACTGGGGAAACTACATGGAAAAGAATGGAACTAGGCCAACTCCTCATATCATACACAAAAATAAACTTAAAATGGATTAAATATCAAAATGTAAAGGCTAAAACCATAAAACTCCTGAAAGAAAACATAGGCAGTAAACTCTTAGAAATTGACCTTAGCAATATTTTTCTGTATCATTCTCCTCAGTATATAGAAGCAAAGGGAAAAAAGTATTGGGACCGTATCAAACTAAAAAGCTTTTCCACAGCTTAGAAAACTATCAATAAAATGAAAGGGCAATGAACTGAATGGGAGAAGATATTTGTAAATGATATATCCAATAAGAAGTTAATATCCAAAATATATAACAAACTCAACTCCAAAAAAACAAATAATCCAATTAAAAAATCGGGAGACAACTGAATAGACGTTTTCCCCAAAGAAGACATACTGATGGTCAACAGACACATGAGAAGATGCTTGACATCACTAACCATCGGGAATACATAAATCAGAACCACCACGAAATATCACCTCACACCAGTCAGAATGACTAGTATTGAAAAGTCAAGAATAACAACTGTTGGTAAGGATATGGAGAAAAGGGAGCCCTTATGAACTACTGGCGGGATAGTAAACCAATCTAAATGTCTACTGATAAATGGATAAAGGAGAAGTGGCATATATACCCAGCGGACTATTACTTAGTCACAAAAAAGAATAAAATTTTGCCATACAGGATAACATGGATAGACCTAGAGGGCATTACGCTAAGTGAAATAAATTAAAAATTAAAAAATTAAGAAAAATTAAACTAAAAATTAAAAAAAATTAAAAAAAGACAGAGAAAGACAACTTATACTTCATGTGTGGAATCTAAAAAAAAAAACAAAAAAGAAATTAGACTAAAAAAATACAGAGAACAAATTGGTGATTGCCAGAGGGGAGGTAGATGACAGGATAGGTGAAGTGGATTAAGAGGTACAAACTTTCAGTTATAAAATAAGTCATGAGGATGGAAAGTACAACATAGGGAAGGGAATATAGTCAATAGCATGTAATAACTTTGCATGGTGACAGACATTAACTACATTTACTGTGAGCACTTAATAAAGTATATAATTGTTGAATCATTACATTGTACATCTGAAATTAACAGGTCAACTATATATCTATTAAAAATAATTTCAAAAAATAAAATTTTTGAAAGAAAGAGAAAGAAGCATACTTAAAAAGGGAAAGATGGATGCTTCCATCCAAATTTTAATCATATGGATTGGGTTGTTTTTTTTAAACTCAGGTATTCAGGAAGTGATATGCTTATTCCTTTATTGGAAGAACAAACATGAAAAGATTAATATTTACCAGCTTCATTTAGAGATAATTTTTTCACCACTGATTCCTGAGGAGTAAAACATTCAGAGTTTTTATCAGAGGTTGAATCAAAGTCAAGTGTTGAGGCATTAAAATGATTTTCACAACAGTTATTCAAATCCTTGGTAGAGAAGTGCTCCCCCTTCCTGGTCCATGATGCCCAAGATGTATAATTCTGAGACCTCTCAGATCTTGGCCTTGAGACGTGTTCAGAACTTGGGAAAGGAATAGGATATGTGGCATTCTCGGGAGAGCGGAGACGAGAAATGGATGGGGTTCTTGGAGACATTATTTGAGGAGATATAATGATGGCATCATCTCTCGCGGTACTTGAGAAGCAAGTGTTGGGCGAGGGAATAGGAGTGGTCGCCATGTTCTTCAGTACCTCTTCAAAATCTTTCTTGTTGTTAATCTGTGGACTATCAAGACTGCTCGACTGGTATTTGAGAATCTGTTGAACTGGATCTGAAATGTCTTCTCTCTTTTGAATGGCTCTGATTTTTCTACAAATGCTTTCCACTGGGTTATGCCGCTTGTCAGTGACCTTCCTCACAGAGGCCATTGTTGACCATCCTCCAGTCATGCAGGTGAAGTGGCTGAAGTGCAGGCAGAAGTAGACATGTTTTTGTTTTTGTTTAAGTTAGCATTGTCCTGATAATAATCTAGCAATGCTATTTAGCCCTAAATCAGCTGTGGAGGGATTAAAAGGTCTTTAAACATTGGTTTAAACAACTTTCCATGTGTTTAATGTTGGCACTTGAATTTCTTGAAAATAACCACGGCTAACACATGCAGAGTATGTGCCATAAGCCAGGCATGGCACTATATTCTTTATATGTATCAACTCATTTCATTCTCAAAACAACCCTATGAAGTAGACATTACTATTATCTCCAAGAGAAAATAAGACACAGCCAAAGTCACCCCAGATAAATGCTGGAGCCAGATTTGATCCCAGGCAGTCCCACTCCAGAGGCTGGACTCCTAACCATATTACTTTTCATTTATAATAATATGTTACATATGATGGTGATGTTGAAGTTGCTTACAGTTCCTGTTTGAGTACTGTTCTGGTTCTCATCTAATGAGAACTTACTATATATGCCCTGTGGAAATAAATCCAAAATTTTGCCTAGGCAAAGAGTTACAATAGTTTGAATAGTTACAGAGAGTTGAAAGTGATGATTTTTAGGACCTTAGGAAGATTTCCATTCACAGATCTTTCTTTAAAAATCCCCTCATAGAAAATAAAAGAGAAATTTTAGAAGAACTGTAATTGGAAGGGGTATTTGGAAAGACTGGTATTTAGAAGAAGACACTCAAAAATCCTCACAATCTGGCTTCAATTTACTTCAAGAGGACAGCCACCAGCTCGTCAATGAGGCTCCAACCAGCAGAATCCTTTACTAATCAGTCATGATCATAACCTTTGTGTTGCCACTTGACAATACCCTCCTTTCCATATACTCAAGGGTTATATTTCAATGCCAAGCCTAAAACACATTCCTCTATGGAAATTCTGGAATTGGTGTATACTCGTTAGAGTCTATTCTTTCTGTTCACTGCTAGGCTTTATAACTGCACCACATGTTTGCCATTTAAATTTTGTCCTCTATCCTTGGATTGTTTAAACTGTGTATACATGTTGTTTCCTCAAAAACAATTTTAATTCTTGTATTCAAAAACCATGATGTGATTTTTTTTTTCTAGATGCACAATATTGCTACGAGCATCACTGGTAATCCGCAGTCATATATAATATGCACAAATACCAGGCTTGTAGACTTGTCCCCCAGCTCCTGCAAGTGTGGACCCTCAACTCCTCAGAGCTACCACCTTTTCTGGAGAATTTCCCCTGGCCAAATGGGAGCTGTTCATCTCTCCACTGGGAGGTAGGAAGTTATGTAGAGGGAAAGACAGAAGAGAGCAAAGAGTCTTACAAGACTGATTAGGTATCTACCAATGTTCTCAATATGAAAGAACTGTTTTTCCCTTCAAGAGTCAGAGAACAGAAGCACAGGTTGGGCATGAGGCTAATAGAAACCCTAAAACTGGAACCTCAAACTCTCAGATCCTGTCTACCCTCCTTCTTGGATACTAAGGTGGGAAGCTGTTCAAGCCCCAAGGAAAGGCTTTGCCTTGTGGGCATTTGTGACTGATCCAGATTAATGTTCCTAGCATAGAAGACACGCATTTCTATTTGTTTTTCCAAGGCGTTTTTCTCCTTTTATCATCTGTTTGCAAAACTTCCATGACTCACCTAAGTGACCTCCACTCCTTGGTTTATGAACTAAAGAGTACACTTAAGACCCTGGCTCTTCATGAGCTAATGAACATTCTCAAAATTGATTTGTTTTGCTTTTTCTAATATAAAGCAGAACATCTGAGTTCAAAAAGATGTGATAAGGATTTCGAAATTTGGGCCACCTCCTCCAGATATGGCCTGGAAACCTCTCCCGTCTGTCCCATCCAAACCTCCTTTTCAGTTTTAGATCTCAATAGAAGAGATTAGCTGCAATCTGCCATAACACTTAAAACACAAGCTAAACTTGTGCAATGACTATCTTTAAAAAAGTACTAACTGCAAATTAAAAACTGGAAGTTAATTACATTTGCAGGATCAGCTGCATGGAATCTCTTTCATTCTTTTTTTTTTTTTTTTTTTAAGATTTTATTTATTTGAGAGAGAGGGCACACGTTTGAAAGGAAGAGGCAGAAGCAGACTCCCTGCTGAGCAGGACTGCGGATGTAGGGCTCCATCCCAGAAACTGGAGATCATGACCTGAGCTGAAGGCAGATGCTTAACTGACTGAGCCACCCAGGTGCCCTTGGAGTCTCTTTTATTTTTTATTTATTTTTTTTAAAGATTTTATTTATTTGAGGGACGCCTGGGTGGCTCAGTTGGTTAAGCGGCTGCCTTCGGCTCAGGTCATGATCCCAGCATCCTGGGACCGAGTCCCACATCGGGCTCCTTGCTCGGCAGGGAGCCTGCTTCTCCCTCTGCCTGCCTCTCTGTCTGCCTGTGCTCGCGCTCTCTCTAACAAATAAATTTTAAAAATCTTAAAAAAAAAAAAGATTCTATTTATTTGACAGAGAGATCACAAGTAGGCAGAGAGAGGCAGGGTCGGGGAGGGGAAGCAGGCTCCCTGCTGAGCAGAGAGCCCGACGTGGGACTTGATCCCAGGACCCTGAGATCATGACCTGAGCTGAAGGCAGAGTCTTAACCCTCTGAGCCACCCAGGAATCCCTGGAGTCTCTTAAATGGATTTTCCTCTTTATTTGCCTCAGTTGACTATTTACAGTGTAAAGATGACACACTTGTAGAAATCCCAAAGGGAGGTGCTCATTTTTTAAGTTTATTATTTTTAGTCACCTCTATACCCAACGTGGAGCTCTAACTCAGAACCTAGAGTTCCAGAGTCACATGCTCTTCTGAGTCAGCCAGATGCCCCAAGAAATGCTTTTTTTGTTTTTAAATTATCTGAACCTCAATTGTACTCCATATCACTCAGCCCTTTAGGCACTCAACCAATATTTATCAAGTTCCTAGAAAGTGCTAATACCTCTGCTCCAGAGAGTATCTACTCTCCTAAGACCTGTAGTCTGCAGGAGGTTCAGATATGAACCAGTAAGCTACTGGGAATGCACATTAAATCTAGGATCCCCAAGAAAATTTCAGGGGTTCCTGAGTGGCTCAGTGGGTTAAGCCTCTGCCTTCAGCTCATGATCCCAGGGTCCTGGGATCAAGCCCCACATGAGGCTCCATGCTCAGTGGGGAGCCTGCTTATCCCTTTCCCTCTGCCTGCTACTCCCCTTGCTTGTGCTGTCAAATAAAATCTTGTTTAAAAACTCTGAATTTCAGATAAAGAAGGGCTAATTTTTTGGTGTAAGTAGGTCACAAAAGTTGCATAGGGAAAACTTATACTGGAAAATCATTTATCTGAAATTCAAATTTCACTGAGCCTCTTATATTTTTATTAGATAAATCTAGCAACCCTAAAGCCCAGAGATAACTATATCATTACACACTGGGAAAGAAAAGTGCCAGGGGCTCTGGGAGCATATAATAGGGGGTTATCCTAGGTTGGGAGTGAGGATGGAAAGACTGAGGGCCTCTCTTTTGCATCATGCACTGTGCATAATGCTATATTGTTTGCTAAGTCCGTGGTTATAAGCAGAACACTGGGACCACATATCTGGGAATTTCCATTTAGATTCACATTCACTGAATGTAAAATAATGTTAGAGATTATCTAAACCAATTATTTCGTGTGTTTTCTCATTGATTGATCTATGCCTCATTGTTCTTATTTCTAGAATCCGAGTCTCGTTATTGTTACTGCCTGAATTGCTTTATTATATACAGTAAAAGCTCTTCAGTCAACACTTTTCAACCACCTCCCTGATCCAAAGCAATGATTAAAGGCTTCTGAGGCCTGGAAACATCTATAAAACAATGTGATTTGGGGCGGGTGTGTGTGTGTGTGCGGCTGAGTGGCTCAGTTGGTTAAGTGTCTGCCTTTGGCTTGGGTCATGATCTCCAGGTCCTGGGGTGGAGGCCTGCATCAGGCTCCTTGCTCAGCAGGGAATCTGCTTCCTCCTCTCTCTGCCCCTTCCCCCTGCTTGTGCTCTCTCCCTTAAATGGATAAAAATATTTTTTAAAAAATGTGATTTCTTACCTAAAGTAAGTTTACTCATTATATATCTAATTTTCACCAGTGTTGTAACTGCAGAGTTCAATATTAACCTCTAGGCATTTATACTCTGAGACTTACCGAAATCTTCTACATTTATTCTGACTTCCTAAAGGAGTCAGAATAAATTCACTATTTATGTACAGTATAGAGAATATTTCATATTTTTTTTAGAAATTGACAAACATAAGGGCATACTTTGTATTTTTCAATATCCATATTCTTCAATCACTAATAGTTGGATTTCTTTCCAAAAAAATATTTATAGAGATACAAAAGTAACATCCTTGAAAAAAGATTTTAGTGTGATTCAAAAGCTCTTTAGAAAGCCTTCTGAATCAAACGCTAATTCAAAAGATTATGTTGACAATGTAATTATCTTACCTTTACTAACCATTTAAGTATTTTCTCCCTTTACCAAGAATTATTTCCTTGAACATTAAGCTTCCAAACTTTAGATGAGGTAGGCATATCTTAATTATCCAATACTTAATTATGACATTTAGGCAAATATTTCACCCAAGTCCCATTTGGAGATGTAAGGCAAAACTCTTAAGTCAGGGATGTTAAAAAAATTTTTACAAATAATAATAAGGCCGTGTATGTATGTAGATAAACAAATTCCTTTTGCCAAAAGAGGCCTTCACTAACAGATGGCAGTAAACTCTTCATGGAGACATAAGGAACAGTCACTGAGATGTTCCCGGGAAAGTCATCTTTAGCGAGCCTACTGCAAGGGCAGAACATGGTTTTCAACTTAACCAGTAAATTTTATATTTGCCTAATTATACTGTTTTTAGTCTCTTTGTGACTAATATGTAGTGTGATAAATTAACACTTACTTTTTTCTGTCCTAAGATAGGTGACGGCAGCTGTTAAACAAAATGATTTGCAAACCACAAGTCCCAGATTTAGTAATTGCTCAGCGAGTCTCATCAGCAAACCTGTTTGATTACTAATAAATGCAAGCTGGCACAGAATGGGACTCTCCCCTCCCACCATTCACTTAACCCTGTTATATTAAGCTCCTTGGCTGGGTCGCACCAAACTTATTATAAACATCTCATACTGGAACAATTCCTGAAATAGCATAGTCACACATACGCTTCTGAAAACTCACTGGACTCTTCTATTTCACTTCTTATCATATGAAGTCTGGTTTTCCTCTCAGAGACTAGAAGAAGACTGGAAATCTCTAAATGCAAGAATTCAGGTGATCCTCGGGGAGGGAGACAAACCACAAGAGACTCAATCTTAGGAAACAAACTGAGGGTTGCTGGGGGGTGAGGGGAAGGGAGGGGGTGTCTCCGTTATGGACACTGGGGAGGGTATGTGCTATGGTGAGCGCTGTGAATTGTGTAAGACTGATGATTCACAGACCTGTACCCCTGGGGCATATAATACATTATATGTTAATAAAATTATTTTTTTAAAAAGAATTCAGGTGGTCCCATGTTCTTGGGGGTTTACAAAACCACATAACTGCTTTCCACTAACACACACGCCCAATGACTAAGGCTGGAAATGACAGTTCAGGAACTTAGGCATCCAAAAGGCCCCTTTGAAAACAATTCTAGGAGTGGCTTGTGGTGAAAGCAGCATCTCTGGGGGGAACCTAGTCTTATCACCACAAGCATAGGGAGTTTGGGGCTGGGGGTGAGGAGAAGACAGAGGCTACCCCTGGGATGGCTTTTCCCTGTTTAGGAAAGGACTTTCATGACCTTAAACGACTAAAGGGCAGCATCCGCCAAAGTTTAGCTATTTAGTTGGGGGAAAACTCACCACCTTATTTTCACTTTACCAGCACTCTAACAACAGACCGCAGAGCGGAGGCCCGCAGGATCAGGCGAAGGGCCGGAGCTGCCTCCCGCCGGGCTTTATGGAGCAAGCAGAGAGGTGAGCTTCAGCTGGAGAAGAGAGAAGCCTGCGAGCTGCTGCACCTGTTGGTCCACGCGGAGATCTTGGGAGCGGGACGGGGAGGAGAGACGGAGAGGAAGAAAGACCCCTGCTTGGGCTGTAGCGAGGCCATGTTTGGTGTGGCCCCCGCCGCGATAATAACAAAATAAACATCACCCAGTACGTACTGTCTGTAATCAGGATGGAAGAAAAGCCACTTTCTAACATAAATTCCATACGTTTCTGTTGGGCCAAGTGCTGGACGGTTTCTAAAAACACTAAAGACATCCTCGGTGACCTCTCTTAAGGGACCGTCTCTGGTTGGGCAGACGCAGTATGTCGACTACACAAAGTGCAATAATAATTAAGCAAAGAAGTGCCCGAGCGGCACGGTCAGCCCCGTGGAGGGCAGCACCGGAGAGGCCCGTGGGAGCTGAGAAGTGTATTCCAAGTAGGTGAGACTACGCGAATTACCCCGCAGCCCCGGGTAAACAACCGCGAGGCAGGTGGGAGATTGCCGAAGCGTGAAATGCCAAGTCTGCTTAGGGAAGATGCAGGCAGATTCAGACATGCAGGACATTTCTTTGTAATGCCACTTCCCCTCCAAGGGGGAGGACAGACATCTTAAAAACAAAACAAAAAACAAGCAAACCAGCTCCAGGGTTCTCCACATACAACATGAAACATCCTAACTGGAACATTTTGTTCTCAAGCTGTCTGCTTTGCTTACTGTCCCCCTGGGCTTCTCGAGCCAGACCCTGCCGTCCCTAATCACATGCTTCACAGCCTGGAGCATGGGTGATTTCCTACTTCTCCTCTATTTTCTCTCTTCCTCGCCGCCCTGTCTGGGGGGCTCTGAAAATCTGTTTTTGTGCTATCTAGATTTTTATATTTGCTCCTGTTTCTGTCCCCAGAGAAGAGGGAGATGTGTAGTAGTTCAGATTTGGGGCTCTGGATTCAGATACCTTGAGTTCCAATCCCAGCTCTGCCCAATTGGTTTTGGGACCTCCGACAAATTACTGAACTCTGTGTTCAGTTTATTTGCAAAATCAACACGGTGAATGACCTCCTAGATTTGCTGCAGGGATGAAATGAGATAGCACATGTATGATGCACTTTCTGAAACTCCTTTAACATATTCAGATATTAAATGTACTCTTGGGACGCCTGGGTGGCTCAGTCGGTTAGGCGCCTGCCTTCAGCTCAGGTCAGGATCCCAGGGTCCTGGGATGGAGCCCCACATCAGGCTCCTTACTCAGCAGGGAGCCTGCTTCTCCCTCTGCCTATAGCTCCCCCTGCTTGTGCTCTCTCTCTCTCTCTCAAATAAATAAAATCTTTTTAAAAAATGTACTCTTAAAGCACAAAAGAGTACCCAGAAAGAAATAACCAATTAACCCATTCCTCTCACTGACTTGCTCTGTTTAATTTCCCATAAAGTGAACTATCGTAACATCTATGCTTGTGACCGTCTTATCAATCCACAGATACCGAAACTAGCAACACCCAGAGATATTTCCCTCCTAGTCATAAAGGAAGCCAGTGGTGGAGCCAAAAATAATATTAAAATTCTGAATCCACTAGACCATATCACCTGTCTGGAGAACTGTACTCTTACTTCCTGCTCCCGGAAGTATATTACACCTGATGTTTCTCAAAGTAGTGAAAGGAAGAGCCTGAACAATAAATTCCAATGGATGTGCAATGAATTAAATGAACATATTGTTCCATTATTTATTTACTGTTTGCCTCATAGGATTCTAACAGAATGTGCTCATACTGTGATCTCTGCTGTGGACAGTCCAAGTTGGTGATGCCTGTGCCTGCCCCAAGGCAGCCAGAAATATGCAGTCTCCACCAAAACAGCTTCTCCCACCCAAACACATGTTTTGTGAACAGAGGAGAGAGTAGAAAGGGATAAAATGCAGACTCAACAGCAACAAAACACAACAAAACAAAATCAAGACTGGACTTCGGGTTTTTTAATACTCTAGAGACAGTTGATGACAGCATGGTGTTTAGTTGCCAAGTCATTTCCCCTTAAGGCACGCTGACCAGGCTGGGTCCCTGATGTTGCCAGACCTGAAAGTAACTGTCTTGTATCTGAGAACAACTGAGGGACACTGCAAGGAAATGCAATCTTATTTAAGTACGTGAGAAAAAAAAAAAAAAGAAAAGAAGAAAAAGTGTATTCAAATAATGCATATCCCTTTTTTCTTATTCTTTTTTTTTTTTTTAATTTATGAGAGAGACAGAGAACACAAGCCGGGGGGAGAGGCAGATGGAGAGGGAGAAGCAGGCTCCCCACTGAACAGGGAGCTGGATGTGGGACTCGATCCCAGGACTCTGGGATCATGACCTGAGCCCAAGGCAGCCCCTTAACCAACTGAGCCACCCAATCGCCCCGCATATCCCTTTCTAACTCAGTCTTTAATGTTGCTAGACATTAGCCAGAAGTTCGGTCTCTGAGATTTATCTAAGGGACTCACTTTGTCCAACCAAAAGTAGATGGAGGGGGGATGAAAAGAGGGGGGCCACTATTAGAAGAAAGGAAATAAAACTGGATAATAGAATACTCCTTCAGTAGAGCCAAACATAACACACATTTCATTTTTCAAAGCCCACTCTATGTAAAATGCACTATGTCTTATAATGTACTCTGTAATGCTCTTATATTCTAGGTGTCATCATCTTTAAATTTCTTTTAATTAAACTTTAGTAAACAAAAGCAATGTCTTCAGGAAGCCAACTTTCGTCAAGATACTATCCCAGAAAGAAAAGGATTAGAAAGTAAGTGATCTATGGGTCCCGTTCTGAAGTGAACATTTTGAGAAACAAATTGGTGATTCCTTTTTGGAGGGAAGTAGAAACAAAGCAAGGCTCTGAAGATACTACCAAAATATATATTAGCTGAAAGAAAATCATCTGCTGCCTTTCCACATCTATCCAGACGTAGACCAGGAGTAACAATCCCGGCTTGGCTCTGTACCTCTGTACCTTCCGTTGGCTCTGGCTGGGGATGGTAATGGCTTCCTAAAGCCATCATGCCAATACCAGGGGTGCTCCCTTCTTCCTACTGTTTCTCTTAACCCTGCCCACACCTTCATGGATGAAAATCTTTTCAGCTTCCCCTTTTAAGAAGAAAGTGCCGTCTGTTTGCTAAGGGACTTTGACTGATAAACACTAAGAGATAATTTTGGTTTTCATGTAAATTTCCAAAGCCCAAAATGGTTTTTATCCACATTACACAAAGGATACCTCTCTTGTTTTTTTCTTTTTTTAAGATGTTATTTGTTTATTTGAAAGAGAGTGGACGAGCTGGGGGTAGCGGCAGGGAGAGAAGGAGAAGGACAAGCAGACTCTGCTGTGCAGGGAGCCCAATATAGGGCTCGATCCCATGACCCTGGGATCATGATCTGAGCTGAAGGCAGAAGCTTAACTGACTGAGCCATCTAGGGGCTCCCATAAATATTTTGGTTTTGTTTTTAAACTCTGTGTAGCCTTGAAGGAGATTTGACTAAAAGAAAAACAAAACAAAACTTCTCCAACGTTCTTTTTGAAAATTTTAGTACCTATTGCCAAATCGGTTTCCATAGAGATTATATCAATTTATCATCTCGCCAACAATCTGTGCACCTGCTTTGTTCCCTACACTCTCATCACACACAATGTGTTGATCTTTGCCAGTCTTCTAGGTGAAATATGGCATCACACCATTTTAATTTGCATTTCTCTACTTATGAATACAGTTTCATGTGTTAAAAGCCATTTATATTTCTATATTCTGTTTGCTTGTATTCCTTGGCCATTTTTCATTGGGGCTTGATTTTACCAATTTACAAAAGTTCTTTATATATTAAGAAATTAATTTCTTTTTAACATGCATTAGCAATTTATTTGTACAATTCTCATTTCTATTTCTGGTTTTTGCTATTTTTTTGCCATGCAGACTTTTTTTTTTAAATACAGTCAAATTTCAAATTTTCTGTGTGAATTCTGAGTTTGTGTTAACCTTAGGAAGGCCTTCCTGACTCCAAAATCACACAAAAAAAATGTTCCCATTTTTTTCGTAGTACTTTCATAATTGAATACATTTGACTTTATTGTGGTATTTAGGGAAATAGGATTTCACCTCCATTACTTTTCAAAGGGCTACCAAATTTTTCTAGGAATTTAACCTACAGATATACTTGCACATATTTACAAATATAAATATAAAACTGTATTTATTGGGGCACCTGGGTGGCTAAGTAGGTTAAAGACTCTGACTTCTGCTCAGGTCATGATCCCAGGGTCCTGGGATGGAGCCCCTGCATCCAGCTCTCTGCTCAGCAGGGAGCCTGCTTCCCCCCCAACCTCTCTGCCTGCCTCTCTGCCTACCTGTGATCTCTGTCTGTCAAATAAATAAATAAAATATTTTTTAAAGTGACTATTATAATATTTTGTTTGGAGTGGTAAAATATTGAAAACAATCTTTTCATCCTTCAAAAAGATACTGGTTATATAAATCACAGCTCATTCAGACATTAGAATAAAATACAGATGTTTAAAAGAAAGATTTTTTTTTTAAAGATTTTATTTATTTACTTGACAGACAGAGATCACAAGTAGGCAGAGAGGCAGGCAGAGAGAGAGAGGAGGAAGCAGGCTCCCCACGGAGCAGAGAGCCCAACGTGGGGCTCGATCCCAGGACCCTGAGATCATGATCTGAGCCGAAGGCAGAGGCTTTAACCCACTGAGGCACCCCAAAAGAAAGATATTTTATAGGTGCTAATATGGAATCCCAAAATTAAGTGGTCAAGTTATAAATTGACTCTAAGATAAAGGACAGTACTTACATCATTTTTGATTAAAACTATACAGTACAAACACAAAACAAAACACACATACACATGAATACAGAAGAAGCTAGATAACCTTGGAAAGGAAAACTGGCAGTTTAAGGAATGAGTAGAAGAGAGATTTAATTATTTATACCATATCTATGTAAAACATCACCATTTTAAATAAATGCTAAAAGAAAAAAGAATAAAACAGCAGATTTTTAAAACTCAAGTCATTATTTTTGGGTGGTTGGTCCATTACCTTATCATGTAGATTTGTAAGATAATGTCATTTACAATGTTGAAACCTGCTGATTTTAAAATCAGCAAAATTCTTTTTAAACATGTGTGAAAAATGTGGATCAGTAACACCCTCTGCTGGTAATGAGTTGAAATTCAAGACCCAGATCATTAATAAACCTACTTAAGATTTCTCTTGTGCCCTATTTTGTGATTATTTTCGAGTGCTCAAATAGTATGTCATAAGAATGATGACATTTTTATATTACAATTTTAAAAAATCACTGTCAGAATTTGTTAAAGTTAAAAAAACACACATTTTTGTAGTGGTCCATAATTCTAATGTTTTAAGTGTTGTGTGAGTGCAGAACTCCACTTTTCATATGGGAATATTGGTAATAAAATAAAAACTATTTTTAATAATAGTTATCACCAATTTGTATAAAAGTGAGCATGACTGTGTATGTTTGTCTTGTCAGTCTGCATATTTTCTTCCTGTTCTCAGCATTATAATTAATTCATTTTACAAATATTGATGACTTTGCTTTCCAAGCATGTCTTAGTTCTGAGGACACACAATGAACAAAACAGACAAACTTCTTGCTCTCATGGAACTTACTTCCTACCAAAGGAGACATAAAGTTAACATAATTGACACAAACATACAGTATGTTACACTCTGATAAATACTGAACAAAAATAATAAAATAAAGGGAATATGATGAATGAGTTTGGAGAATGGCTTGCAATTGTAGATGGTGAGCCATGGAAGAGAGCACCAGAAGGTTGACTTGAATAAAGACCTTTAGAAAGTGAAGGAGCTAGTCAGAGGAAATGCATCCAGGCAGAAGAGCAAGTACAAAGGTCCTGAGGCATAAATTTGCCTGGCATGTTTGAGAAATAGCAAGGAAGTCAGTGTGACTAAAGTGAAAAAAATAGAAAAGAATAGTAGGAAATGAGGTCAGAGCATCAGTGGAAGACAAAAATTATGTAGGGCCTTAAGGTTACAGAAGGACATTAACTTCTACTGAGTGAGATGGGAAGCCATTGGAAAGATTTTAAGGAGAGAGATAAATGCTCTGAATAAATGTGTAAATTGTAAAGGGTCAAGGGTAGAAAGGGTGAGATTAATTAGATGTTTATAACAATAATCCAGGCAGAGAAATGACAATGAGGAATCATAGGTAGGCTTGAATTTCTAAGATGGTAGAGGAATAAGAGACCATAGTTTTGTCTGGTCCCAGAAATTCAGCTAGATAGCTATTAAATCCTTCTAAACACCTATGAACTCTATCAGAGATCTAAGAAAAGAATTTTTGCAATTCCACAAATAGGAAATCAACCACTTTTCTGCAAGGTGGGTGTGGAGAAGTGAATCCAAGGCAAAATATTGGAAGATAAACTGCAAGGGGTGGGAGCATCTGGAAGCCAGCTATTGGAAAGTGATAAAGCAGCAGAGTGCAAAATCAGATCTTTCAGAAGTCTGCTGCAGTGAGAGATGTCCTGTCTGAAAGGCAATCAGGTGGCAAAGTGGGGCAGAATCCCAGATGGGACAGTGTGGTCTCAGGATCTCCGAGGTCATAGGAAGACTGGGAGTGCCTAAACATGATGGGAGTTTTCAGGCATTGGAGTGGGGAAGCTGGCTGGGATCAGTGAGCCTAGGAGTGGGCTCTCAGTTTAGGGTTGCCATGTACCCCACACTGCAGCATGGTTGGGCAACTGCTCTCCAACCAGGGTTCCAACAAGTGGAAGAAGTGGCGAGACAACCCCTGCTCTGCCAGGAGGAGTGGTACGGGTGTGCACTGCGGGAGTGTGCAGGGTTTGGAGACTCAAAGTGGGTCCCGTGCCCGACATAGAAATACTGGGTCACAAGCTGGGGGAGCTCGCAGTGCTGATGGAGACCAGGGAGACAGGGGTTATGAACTGCTTTTCCTTGGTTGACTGCTTTTCCTCTATGGTGCACTGAGGAGTGGTGGGTGTGAACTTTTGACTCGAGGGCCAGAGATTGGGAGGCTGCCATTTTCATTCTCATCCTCTAAAGTGGCACAGAAAGCCTTCAGGGAACAAAAGCCACACAGAGCAATCCTGAGCAACTTACACTGAGACAGGCCCCCTGGCAAGGGCAGTGCAGTTCCACCCGGGGCAAAGATATCTGAGAATCAACACAACAGCACCCCCCCCCCAGAAGATCAATAAGAACTTCCAATTATAACCAAGTTTACCAACCACACAGAACTGCAAAACTCCAACACTAAGGGAAAATAGTATATAGAATTCACAGTATTGTACTCATAATTCTTTTTCATAATTTTAATTTTCATAATTTTAATTTTTTCCTCTTTCCTTTTCAACCAATTTCTTATTTTGTCAACTCTTTTTTTAAGAGCCTTTTAAAATTTTTCATTTTTATAGTTACATTCTATCCTTTCATTGTACCTAATTTTGTTTTTATATATATATAAGTTTTTCTTTCCTTATAATTTTGGAATGCAATTTCTTCTAACAGACAAAAGTACACTCAGAATCTAGTGTATTGCTCTGTTCTCATCACCTATTTGATTATGTTCTCTATTCTTTAAAGTCTTTCTTAATTCTCATCTTTACGGTTACATTCTATCCTTTCACTGTGTTTAATTTTACTTTTGCACATATAAGTTATTCTTTCTTTACAATTTTGGGATCCAGTTTTCTAACAAACAACAAAATACACACAGGATCCAGTGCATTGCTCTGTTCTGTTCACCTGTCTGATTCTATTCTCTCTCTTTTTTTAAATTTAAATTATTTATTTCTTGGTTTGGGGTCTCTTCTGATTTGTTTAGTAGGGGTTGTTTTTGCTATTTTAGTATTTTGTTCTCTCATTCATCCATTCTTCTCTGGACAGAATGACAAGATGGAAAAACTCACCTCAAAAAAGAGAACAAGTGGCAGTATTAACTGCCAGGGACTTAACTAGTATGGACATAAGTAAGATCTTAGAACTAGAATTCAGAATAACAATAATAAAAATACTAGCTAGATTTGAAAAAAGCATAAGATGACACTAAAGAAGCCCTTTCTGGAGAAATAAAAGAACTAAAATACAATCAAGTTGATATAAAAAGGGCTAATAATGAGATATAATAAAAAAATGGAGGCTCTAACCTCTAGGATAAATGAGGCAGAAGAGAGAATTAGCGATATAGAAGACAAAATGATGGAGAATAAAGAGGCTGAGAAAAAGAGAGTTAAACGACTGATGTATCATGAAGAGAGAATTCAAGAGATAAGTGATAATATAAAATGAAACAATATCAGAATAATTTGGATCCCAGAAGAAGACAAAAGAGAGTGTGCAGAAGGTATATTGAAGGAAATTATAGCAAAGAACTTCCCTAATCCAGGAAGGAAACAGGCATTTAAGTCCAGAGGCACAGAGAAAACTCCTCAAAAAAAAAAAAAAAAAATAGGCCAACACCTTGACATATAACAGTCAAGCTTGCAAATCTCAGAGACAAAGTGAAAACCCTGAAAGCACCTCAGGACAAGAGGTCCATAACCTTCAAAGATATAAACATTAGCCTGGCAGCAGACCTGTACACAAAAACCTAGCAGGCCAGGAAGGACTGGCATGATATATTCAGAGTACCAAATGAGAAAAATATGCAGCTAAGAATACTTTATCCAGCAAGGTTGTCATTCAAAATAGGAGAGAGAAAAAGCTACCAGGACAAACAAAAACTAAAAGAATCTGTGATCACTAAGCCAGCCTTGCAAGAAATATTAAAGGGGATCCTTTAAGTGAAGAAAGAGACCAAAAGTAACATAGACCAGAAAGGAACAGAGATGATATACAGAAACAGTGACTTTATAGGTAATACGATGTCACTAAATTCCTATCTTTCAACAGTTACTCTGAATGTAAATGGACTAAATCCCCAATCAAAAGATACAGGATATCAGATTGGATAAAAAAGCAAGATCAAAACCCATAAGATACCTAGAAATAAAACCTAACCAAAGAGGCAAAGATTCACTCAGAAAACTATAGAACACCCATGAAAGAAATTGAGGAAGACAGAAAGAAATGGAAAAATGTTCCATGCTCATGGATTGGAAGAATAAATATTATTAAATTATTAAAATGTCTATGCTACCTAAAGGAATCTACACATTCAATGCAATCCCTATCAAAATACCATCAACTTTTTTCACAGAGCTAGAAAAAATAATCTTAAAAATTGTATGGAACCAGAAAAGATCCTGAATAGCCAAAAAAATGTTGAAAAAGAAAATCAAAGTGGTGCATCACAATTCTGGACTTCAAGCTCTATTACAAAGCTGTAATCATCAAGACACTATGGTACTGGCACAAAAACAGACACACAGATCAATGGAACAGAATAGAGAACCCAGAAATGGACCCTCAACTCTATGTTCATTTATTGAATGAAGCAGAAAAGAATACCCAATGGAAAAAAGACAGTCTCTTCAACAAATGGTGTTGGATAAAGTGGATTGCCACATGCAGAAGAATGAAACTGGATCAATTTCTTGTAGTATACACAAAAATAGACTCAAAGTGGATGAAAGACCTAAATGTGAACAGGAATCCACGAAAATCCTAGAGAACACAGGCAGCAACCTCTTTTGGCCTCAGCTGCAGCAACTTCTTGCTAAACATGTCTCCAAGGGCAAGGGAAACAAAGGCAAAAATAAACTTTTGAGACTTCGTCAAGATAAAAATGTTTTGCACAGCAAAGGAAACAGTTAATAAAACCAAAAGACAACTGACAGAATGAGAGAAGATATTTGGAAATGTCTTATCAGATAAAGAAGGTCTAGTTTCCAAAATCTATAAAAAAGAACTTATCAAACTCAACATCCGAAGAACAAATAATCCAATCAAGAAATGGGCAGAAGACATGAACAGACATTTCTCCAAAGAAGACAGACAAATGGCCAACAGACATATGAAAAAGTGTTCACATCACTCAGCATCAGGGAAATACATATCAAAACTACAATGAGATACCAGTAGACACTGGTCAGAATGGCTAAAATTAGCAAGTGAGGAAACAAGAGATGTTGACAAGGAAGGAGAACCCTCTTACACTATCTGTTGGTGAGAATGCAAGCTGGTGCAGCCACCCTGGAAAACAGTATGGAGGTTCCCCCAAAAGTTGAAAATAGAGCTATCCTATGACCCAGTAATTGCACTACTAGGAATTTACCACAAAGATACAAATGTCGTGATCCAAAAGGGCACCTCCACCCCAATGTTTATAGCAGCAATGTCCACAATAGCCAAACTATGGAAAGAGCCCATCAACAGATGAATGGTTAAAGAAGATGTGGAATATATATACAAAGGGATATTACTCAGCCATCAAAAATGAAATCTTGTCATTTGCAACAATGTGAATGGAACTAGAGAGTATTGTGCTAAGCGAAATAAGTTAATCAGAGAAAGGCAATTATCATGTGACCTCACTGATAAGTGGAACTTAAGAAACAAAACAGAGGACCATATGGGAAGGGAGGGGAAAAAATAGAACATGATGGAATCAGAGAGGGACAAACCACAAGAGACTTTTAATCATAGGAAACAAATAGGGTTGCTGGAGGGGACGGGGGTAGAGGAATGGGGTAACTGGGTAATGGGCATTAAGGAGGGCACGTGATATAATGAGCGCTGGGTATTATATAAGACTGAAGAATCACTGAACTCTGATAATGCACTCTATGTTAATTAATTGAATTTAAATAAAAAACTAAACACAAACAAAAAAATTGTTGATTAATCTGTGAAAGAAAAGAAATCATACATAGATAGATGGCTGGGTGCATAGATAAATAGATAGATAGATAGATAGATAGATAGATAGATAGATAGATAGATGGATGGATGGATGATAGATAGAGTTATGTGCTGCTAAAAGAGACAGTATATACTGGTCAACCCAGACCTACTGTGGGGTACAAGAGTATCAGAAGAGTGAAGAATGACTTCAAGATTTTGGACTGAGCAAAGGGAGGACTGTAGCTGTCATTAACTGAGATGGTTTAGAGGGAAGAAGGAATCTCAGAAGCTCAGTTTCAGAATGTGGAGCTTGAAGTATTACTAAATATTCAACTGGGGGTTGTCAAATAGGTGGTAGGTGTATGGTCTGGATTATATGAACATCAATTATGGATTACGGCTTGCAGGTATAAATCTGGGTGTCCTCACTATCAATTCGGCATGGAAAGCTCCGGGTTCCATTGAGATAGCCAGCCAGTGAAGGTAAGTAGAAGGGAGAAGTCTGACACCTGAGCCTCACCACGTGTCAACTTTTAAGAGCCAGGATGATGAGAGGAGGTAGAGCCAACAAGAGACTGAAAAGGAGCACTGGAAAGGTGGAAGGCAGAGAACGGAAAATCCAGTGAGTGTGGTGTCCTGGAAGCGAAGTGGGGAAAGGATTTCAAGAAAGAGAAATGGCTAGGAAATGACCTTCGATTAACCATATGGGAGGAAGATCTTGGTGACTTGACAAGAGAAATTTCATTATGATATGTTCCAAAGTAAAAGGTAGGAGAAAGATTAGAGTGGCTGAATATGGGCACTGCTTTTTTTTTTTTTTTAAGATTTTATTTATTTGAGAGAGAGAGCGAGAGAGCAGAAGCAGGGGGAGGGGCAGGAGGAGGAGAAGCAGACTCCCCACTGAGCAGGGAGCTGATGTGGGACTGGGATCATAACCTGAGCCAAAGGCAGAGGCTTTACTGACTGAGCCACCCAGGCGTACCCAGACACAGCTTTTTGTTTGTTTTTTTTTTTATTTACTTGATAGACAGAGATCACAAGTAGGCAGAGAAGCAGGCAGAGAGAGAGAAGGAAGCAGGCTCCCCGCTGAGCAGAGAGCCCTATGCGGGGCTCGATCCCAGGACCCTGAGATCATGACCTGAGCCAAAGGCAGAGGCTTAACCCACTGAGCCACCCAGGTGCCTCCAGACACAGCTTTTTAAGCATTTGCTGTGACTTCTATACAACATTGTGTCTATAGTTAACGAGATGGTGCTGCATACTTAAAAATACAGGAGGCTACCCTTGCCTGCACATGCCCCAGCGGCTCTCCACTCACCTGCATCTAGTGAGATGCATCATGCACGGAGGTGGGCATGGGCAGAGCACTAGTGACCAGCCTCGGACTGGGCCTGCTGCACCTAGCACTGCTCCTTCCCATGCAGATCTATTCAAACCAACACGTGCTGTAACACTTTCAAGGGACTCATCCCAGAATACCTCGACTGTCCCAAATCCAGCTAATGCCACCACCATGGCAACTGGGGGTGCTCTACTGTCAACAGCCAGTCTCTCTGTGATCTCCTTCTTCCTTCTACATCTCTCTGTGAAGAGACTCAGACCAAGAAACATCTATAGTTCCCCATCTTCTAAAGACAACCCAGTGTTGTCTAGACAACCAGTGTGGCAAGGGAAAAACAGGTCTTCATCGAATCTGCTAATTCCATACCTTATTGTGTCAACACAGAAAATATTGAGGATCCCAACTCTGATTGGTTTGAATATGTGAAGTGTCTATTGTCTAGGTGATGCCTTTTAAATCTACTGGAGTTTCATGTATAAGATGAAGAGGCAATATTTAAGATTAGTTAAGAGATGATTTCTTTAAATGTGGCTTAAGAAGTATGGACATATAAAATTCTACCTTGAAAATGAGAATAGATTTTATCCTAGCTAGATATAAAGGATGGGATGTGAACCCTTCCTGTTTTCATTCGGTTCATTAAATCTTTAAGGCAAGGAAACAGGCAATACAATAAGCTTCCATGATTCTATTTATATGTACACTAGAAGAGATTTCCAGGTGTGCTGTAAATCCTCAATGCATTGCTTTCGCCATCCTAATTTAATGCATATGTACTCCAGATAAAGTTCTACACTGCTAAAAAAAATAATAAAATAAAATAAAAGTTTTACATTGTTAAGCTGTCACTGTTTCTTGGGAACTGAACTCTTTTCTCCAAGAATTGCATTTGATTTTTCTATAGTAACTGACATGTGCCAGGGCAATGATAGATTGGAATCTATCCCCAACTGAAGTATAATGAATATATTTTATTTGTGTACTGATCACTTACTGCTATTCAACAAGAGGGCCAGATTCATTTAGCTAAACTGATTCCAAAGATTCGAAGTACATTGACTCAAGGAATTTCAAAATGCTTTTTATTTCTGCGAATGTTGAATACTTTTTACAATTAAAAAAATGATCTTTTACAAAGGTAAAATGGACAAATCTTAAAATTATAAAGGCAAAACATGTGCAGGAACAAAATCTTAAATCAAGTACTCTGGAAGTGAAGACTGGAAGCTTGCTTACATTAAATTCCAAAAACTTTTATGCTCTTTCTGTAAATATATGCTTTTTAAAACTCTGAATCAAAAAATAAATAAATAAAAAATAAAACTCTGAATCAGAATAGCCACATTTGGAACACTTCCTGTTAGTTAATATTTTTAGATAGAGCCTGGTCCTAAGTCTAAAGTTGGTTTGATTCAGGAAAGTAAACCTTTTCACAACTGCCTCAATGCGCAGAAAGCTTTTTAAAAAGACACTGAAAGGACTTTTGTTTGCATGGTCATGCCCTGATGCCTAGATGTTCCAATCTGCAGCTACAGTAGTCTTGATAACCAAAGTCCTTTTTTCCCATGTTTAGGAACCTACACGGGAACAACCATATCCAACAGACATCAAGTTACTGTGTGTATGAATGAACATTCTGTTTTGTTTCATACCTGAAGGCTGTACATCTATTTTGGATTATATATTGTGCTTATGTAATTATGCTTTGATTCATAGTAACTTCTCACATTACAGAATTGCTCTGCATTGAACATAAAAAAAAAAATACTGGGGGAGACTTCATATAAAGTACTCTGATGACCAAAAAAAAAAAAAAGGAGGGACGCCTGGGTGGCTCAGTCGGTTAAGCCTGCAACTCTTGACCTCAGGGTTGTGAGTTTGAGCCCCACGTTGGGTGTTGAGATTACTTAAAAATAAAATCTTTGAGGGGCACCTGAATGGTGCATTCGGTTAAGCATCTGCCTTTGGCTCAGGTCATGATCCCAGGGTCCTGGGATGGGGTCCTGCGTTAGGTCTGCCCACACACACCCCGCCCCCAGCTCCTTCTCTCTCTCTCTTTCTCAAATAAAATCTTAAAAAAAAAAAAAAAGAAAGAAAAGGGATATAAGGAGACTTTTGGAGGTAATATATATGTTTATTATCTTGATTATGGTGATGGTATCACAGGTACATTCATATGTTCAAATTCATTAAATTGTAAACATTAAATATGTGAAGTGTTTTTATATTCACTTATACATCAATACAATGGCAAAAAAGGAAAAAGGAAAAGAAAAATAAAGGATTTTGCTATAAAAGGAAGAAAAGAAATGGACACCATCAGCAGAAGCAGCAGAGTCAGGGGAGCTTTGGGCTTTGCTGTTTTTTTACAGGGGAGAGAAATAATGGCACATCTGCACATTTATGGGAATGATCCAGTCCAGAGGGGAAAAATGAGGCTGCAGAAGAGAGAGCTGGGAATGGCACACCTGTCCCTGAGCCTGTGTCAGGGGGTAAGTCCTAGGTACTGGGGGCTCGGGCTTAGCTGGCTGCAGAGGCAGCCCATCCACAGGCCAAGGGAAGGCACCATATATGGGCACAGACATAGATAGGCAGGTACAGGGGAGAGACGGTGAATGTTCTATTCTGAATGCTTCAGTGATCCCAGCAAAGCCAAAAAGGAGGGAGTGTCTCCTCTTTGAGGAGAGAGGAGAAAGTATAAAATAGCCTAGGAGGAAAAAAAATAGCCTAGGAGAGAGCACGAGAGACTGCACAGTGTGATTGCTGGACAGCATAAGAGAGTATGAAGATCCGCGGTCCCCAATTTCACAAGAGACCAGCTAGTGTGGTTGTGTGTTGTTCAGTTGCCGAGGAGCTGGCCTAGAATAGGTGGAACGTTGGAGTTAACGAGGGTTGTGACTTATCTAATGAGTACCACACGAGATGTGAGAAAGAGTGAGCAGAGTTGAGAGTGAGCCAGTGACTCAACAATGAACTAGGTAGGGAGATTGAACTAGGTAGGGAGAAAACACAGGGACCTAAGGATGGGCATGAGGGACAAGGCAGCCAAAGCAGTATCAGTGGGTAGAAGATCCAGATGGGGTCAGAGAATGGTGAAGGTGGGGACTGGAAGGGGTGAGCTCAAAAGTTAGAAAATGACACTCAAGCGCAGAATCCAGAGCCTGAGATATAACAGGGCTGCGGTGACTGGTAATGACAAGGCCAAGGGTATGGCCATGGCAGTCACGGGATGTGGGAGTGGGAGAGTGTTCTAGTAACTATGTAAGCCCAGAGTCTATTTTCTTTTTCTAAGAGGAGGGCTCAGATGGCATTTAGTGACTTAGGAGCTCTGTGTATCTGCCTTGTGTATCCTTCCAAAAAAAAAAGCCCTTGATTGGTTCAGGTTTCCAGATTAAACACTAGAAAACCAGAGAACACACAGAAGACCTTTTTAAATGGAAGAAGCTATTTCATTTCTCCCAAATATGCAATCATAAATACTTGAACTAGAGTCCTATTTTGTTTGCAAGGCAAATATGTTTTTATTTCTCCTGCCTGGCAGGTAAGAATTAGTGTTAGGTTTGTGTTACATAAATATTGCACTCACTTTCTTGTTTTTATGTTATACAAAATGGAATCACTTATTCACTATGACTTTCCCCCCATAAAACGACTCATGAAGTAACTAGCACACAGAGTTGGATAATAAATTAAACACTCAACGTAAAACCTGGGCATATTCTGCTTACCTAAATCAACAGATTTGGCTTTGACACGTTATAGGAAAAATACCATTTCTCAGACAAGAGCTTCTATTCTTGAAAATCAGTGAGCAGGTATGAAACTGTTACAAAGGTAGAATGATCCTGACCGCTATAATATATGCCAGCTCTGAACAGGTCATAAGAGGAAGACATCATTACTGACGTCTTTATTAAACCTCTTTCCTCCCTTTGTCTATCCATAGTCTAGCATATCTTGCTGGGGCAAAACTGGGCTAAATTTCCTGACACTCAACAAGGTGCTTTTTTTTTTTTTCTTTTTTAAATCAGCAATGACCACAGAGTGCTGAGATTTATTCTTTTCACCGATCAGGTCAGAAAGTGCTCACAGGGGCGGCTGGGTGGCTCAGTGGTTAAGCGTCTGCCTTCAGCTCAGGTCACGATCCCAGGGTCCTGGGATCCAGCCCCACAGTGGACTCCCTGCTTGGCGGGAAGCCTGCTTCTCCCTCTCCATCTCCCCCTGCTTGTGTTCCCTCCTTCGTTGTATCTATTGCTGTCAAATAAATAAATAAAATCTTAAAAAAAAAAAAAAGAAAAGGGTGCTCATACAGCACACACAGATTCCTTGGTGTCTCTGCCAGGACAAGATGAGCCTGAAGTGTGTCTGAGGCTCTGTGGACACCCGCAGGTGCCTGCTCACCCTACGTTATGCTAAATGCCAAACACAGGTGCAGAGAGGGCACTGTGAAAAAGGAAGAAAAAGAAAGAAAAACAAAACAAAATACGCTGTGACCTTATCACCGTTTGTGAAAAATCACAGTAATATATTTTGTTTTATCTTAGAGGGAGTCTCTTTGGGTCAATCTGTTGATAAATTCTTTGCTTCTGGGTGAATCAACTGGGATGGAAACGTTCATTTATTTGAACAAACAGACAGGATCAACAAAAACCCCGGTGACCCTCTCTATTATACCTATGACTTGGGCTTTCTTCCTCTCTTGAAAAACGCCCCTCCAGCCAGAATAGGCCGATTTCCTCAGTCTGCTAGTTGCTCTTAGTGGGAGTGGGGTGGGTAATTTCATTCCTGTAGATTATGCTTAATAAAGTCAAATTTAGCCTTTTGTGAGCATTTTCAGCTTGTTCATGTTCCCACCATCCTGCCCATTAGGGCCTTCTGGCTGCACTTGGCTCACTCTTCCACTCTGAGTAAACCCCAAGACTGGCAATGCAACACAGCCCTACAGAGCAGGGACTCTGTACCTGGATTGCCGGGGCCTTCTTGAAACTCTACCTCTTGGACAAGTGACCTAACCTCTCTATGGCAGTTTCTTACCTGAGAATTGAGCATACAACAGTACCAGTAAATAGGAAAATACACAGAAGACTGCCTCACTCCTAGGAGGCATTCTGAAACTTAGTTATCTTATTACCAAAAATATATCAGACACAATAGTAGTTCTCCTTTGTTTCTCTAGGTCTTAAACATTTTTATCAGTTATCTATGGCTGGGAAGTAAATCACTCAGGGTTTAGAGACCAGATCGATAAGCATTGATTATCTCAGAGTTTCTGTGAGTCAGAAATCTGGGACCTTTAAACTAGGTAGTTCTACTTCCAAGACCACCACCTGATTACTGGCAGGCCTCAATCCCTCTCCACATGGGTCTCTCAACGGGGTTGCCTCACAGCATGGCAGTCGCCATCCCCCAGGGTGAGCAATCCAAGAGAAAGAGAAGAATCCCACACACACATCCTGAGAGGAAGAGAGAGAGGTCAAAAATAACCTAATTTTGGAATGATAGTCCATCTCTGCCATCTCTATTCATTATCACCAAGTCACTAAATGGAGCCCACACTTAGGATAAGAGATTAGATAAAGGCAAGAACCCCCGGGGATGGCCTACCATAACGTCGATTGTGAACTGATTTATAAAGTGCCCCTAAAGCCCATATAAGGCATCCAATAAGCTAATTTGCCAAGACCTGGTTGATGGAGGAGAGAGGATAGCAGAGAACCTGGCCTTCTGCAGACAGGACTGATGACTACTGTGGGGTACCCACAAAACAGCACGTCAACTAATCACCCCTGGAGATACAACTTAAACAAATTGGCATATACATAATATTATGCCAACTACACTGAAGTTTTATTTTGTTCTGTTTTGTTTTGATTTTGGGGGGGTTTGGGGCAGAGGGAGAGGAAGAGAGAGAATCCCAAGTAGCCTCCACAGGCAACATGGAGCCCAACACGGAGCTCAATCTCACAACGTGAGATCAGGACCTGAGCCGAAATCAAAAGTCGGACGCTTAATTGACTAAGCCACCCAGGTGTCCCTGCACTGGAAGTGTTTTAAAATAAATTATAGACTTTATAACAGCCTCCTGTAAGATTTTCAGTAAGTCCTACCAAAGTCCTACATCTACAAAACCCCTAATTTTAAAAATTATGGCAATAAATAAAAGGATAAGGGAAAAAATAAAAGCCAATGGTAGAATTTACATATTTTTCTAACTTATAAGAGTCTCAAAATGGAAAATCCAGACAAGTGGAATGTCTGTGTTGAATCTCACTCACAGGCAGCTCAAAGCTGAAAGTATTTTGTTGACTTAATAAAGCTCCCTTTGGCAGTTTGAAAAGCTGCAGTGGCATTTCTGCTTTAGAGAGTTCTGAGGAGTTGGTCTTCCATCAGCTCTCAAACACAACTGAGGAAAAGGGAGGCATCCAAAACTGATAAAATGGGAGTAGCGTGAAAATTTTCTGTAAGTTTAAAAACAAAGGTTTTAAGTAAACAAAAGCATATTATACATGCTCTAATCGCAAATACATGGAGAGAAAAGGCTGAGTAATAAAATTTTGCTTTTCTTCAATTTCTATTATTTCCAAAACAAAACTAAAATTGGTAGTATTATCATTGCTGTTTTTTTTTTTTAAGATTTCATTTATTTATTTGACAGATAGAGATCACAAGTAGGCAGAGAGGCAGGGAGAGAGGGGGGCAGGAAGCAGGCTCCTCGCCGAGCAGAGGGCTCTATCCCAGGACCCTGGGATCATGACCTGAGCTGAAGGCAGAGGCTTTAATCCACCGAGCCACCCAGGCGCCCCTTATCATTGCTGTTTTACCAATGATGATGCTGAAGCACAGAGAGGTTAAGCAAGTTGCCCAGGGTCACACACCTCCTAAGTATTATAGCTGGGATTTGAAACGAGGCAGTCTAGCTCCAGTGTCAGCCCTTTTAGCCTCCCTCCTCTGCTGCCAAGGAAGAGAGTAACAGAAGGAAATGAAATCAGGGAATTTTACATGGAAGAGGTGGCCTTGAAACTAAGTATTTCCACAAGAACAGAATCCTGTGTAAGAGAGCCTTTTCTTTTTTCCAAAACGGTGGGAAAATGTCTGCGTCAAGAGAAGGCCCACATCATTAGTGTTTTCTACTAATGTCACTACTGAGAGGGTTTATGGGAAATTTGGAAAGTCAGTGAAAAGAGCAAGATAGCAGATTACAGCCGTTTACCATTATTGTTCTGGACATTATCTTCTTCTGGAAGGCAATCCCAAGGTCTTAATCAATACAAATTCCTATTTGCATTCTCAGCTTCAGGAGATAAGAACTACTTTCATATTATACACACATCTGTGTCAGAAAGTAAGTAGCCAGATTTTTCTGATACCAAGCATCCTTTTTTGTAATCAAGTTCCACACTGCCAAAGAGAACTTTCTGTGATGGTGAAATGTTCTGCATTTTGCTCTGTTCAAGACGGTTGCCACCAGCCACATGTGGTCATGAGACCCTTGAAATGTGGATGGTGGGACCGAAGACCTGATTTTTTTTATCTTGTTTTAATTGACTTACATTTAAATTTCAACAGCCACATATGGGCTGTATAGATAGTAATATGAATTCAAATTCTTCCCAAACCTCTCTGGGGTGGCCTCAGGAAATGGGTGGTGTATAGACGGGTCTGTTGAGTTCTGAAAAACTGCAGCTTTGTGAGCTAATCTAACAGACAGGATTTGTTTCAAGACTGGAAATGGCTTTCCACAGCCATTTCCTCAAGTTCAGGAAATATAAAGTTGGAAGATAACTGAACTCCAACTTCCAAGCTTTCTAGAGTGAATTTTATTTATTTGTTTTATTAACACATAATGTATTATTTGCCCCAGGGGTACAGGTCTGTGAATCATCAGTCTTACACAATTCATAGCACATACCTCCCCAGTGTCCATAACCCAACCACCCCATCCCTACCCCCCCACTCCCCAGCAGCCCTCAGTTCGTTTTGTGAGATTAAGAGTCTCTTATGGTTTGTCTCCCTCCCGATCCCATCTTGGTTCATTTCTTGTCTTTTTTTTTTTTAAGATTCTATTTATTTATTTGACAGACAGAGATCACAAGTAGGCAGAGAGAGAGGGGGAAGCAGGCTCCCCGCTGAGCAGAGAGCCCAATGCGGGGCTCTATCCCAGGATTCTGGGATCATGACCTGAGCCGAAGACAGAGGTTTAACCCACTGAGCAACCCAGGTGCCCCTTATTTCATTTCTAGGGTGAATTGCAACTGCCCATTGATACTGAAAGTCCAACGTGGAAAAGCTCTACTGAGGGGAGCCTGGGTGGCTCAGTTGATTAAGTATCGGACTCTTGATTTTGGCTCAGGTCATAATCTCAGGGTCCTAAGATCAAGTCCCAGGTCAGGCCCAGTACTCAGTGAGGAGTCTGCTTGAGATTCTCAGCCTCCCTCTCTCTCTGCCCCTCCCACTGTTCTCTCTCTCTCAAATAAATAAATTATACACACACACACACATATGATTATATATATAATTATAAATATTATACGTATTTAAAATTATATATAGTTTTTTTTTTAACTCTATTTAGGAGCACACGGTGGCTCACTCGGTTAAGCAGCTGCTTTCAGCTCGGGTCATGATCCCAGGCTCCTGGGATGGAGTCCCGTTTTGGGCTCCCTGCTCAGCGAGGAGCCTGCTTCTTCCTCTCCCTTTGCCCCTCTGTGCTCCCCGCCTGTGCTCTCTCTCTCACTCTCTCAAATAAATGAATACATCTTTAAAAAAACACAAACCCTCTATTTAAAGTGTGTGTGTGTGTGTGTGTGTGTGTGCGTGTGCATGCAGGCATACGCACACACACACATGTAGTTTAAGAAACAATTTTTTGAAATGTGATAGCCATGTAAAATAGAGGACAAGTTGTACCTTAATTTTGAACTTTGGAGTTTGGAGGAGGTGTTCACTGTTGTGAAAAATGCATCATTTAAAGGTAACACGCTTGGGGGACGCCTGGGTGGCTCAGTGGGTTAGGCCGCTGCCTTCGGCTCGGGTCATGATCCCAAGCGTCCTGGGATCGAGTCCCGCATCGGGCTCTCTGCTCGGCGGGGAGCCTGCTTCTCCCCTCCCCTCTCTGCCTGCCTCTCTGCCTGCTTGTGTGATCTCTGTCTATCAAATAAATAAATAAATAAATAATAAAATCTTTAAAAAAAAAAAAAGGTAACACGCTTGGTCCTGAGTGATCAGTCCACAGCTCAGGATCAGTCCACAGCTCAGGATCAGTCTGTGCTTGAAGCTGTCATACTTGTGCTGAAATCACATGCAGGTGTGAGCATCTGGCTCCACTGTGCCTTTCCGAAGAGTTGTGTATGTGCATTTACATATGGAAACAGATTTTATTATAAGTTACTTTTCCTTCGGCTTTCCTTTATCATGTGTGTTTGTTTAAATTATGTGTGTAGGTAGGTCACCTCATGTATGGGTTTCATTTTAGGAGAGTAAAGGGAGCATCATTAAATATTTGCGATAAAAAGGATACCTTGGGTTTCGAGTCTTGAGAGCCTTTGCGCTGGCGTGTGCTGGCCTGCTGCTGGTTTTGGTGGTTCTTGTGTCATCACTTCAAGCACGCTGTCATCTTTGGAAACCCTCCCTGTCAGGCGGGCACGGCCTCCTTGGGAGTTTTCATTCACATGGAGCTGTTGGTCAGTTTAGACCCTCTGTTTCTGCTCAGGGTACAGGCTCTTGGGATGTGTGGGCATTTTGTAATGATATATGTATTCCCCACGACCCCCTAACTTTTCTGAAGGTCGTCTGGTAGCCAGAGGAGATCATAAATTTCATTGCCATATTCGAGTACTTATTTATGACCCAATTGGTCCAGGATTCATCTGAGGTGACAGTGTTTACGTTTTAATATCATATTCCTAAAGGTCATGTATTCTATGAGCTTGAAGTCTGATAAACACTGGTCCATCCATATTTGACTGTAATCTTGATCACTGTTAATAAGAGAGATCTACATAACAGAGAGCAGATAAATCTGTGAAGAAAAATAACTATGACTTGATTTTTGTTTATTATATCCCAATCAATATTCACATCATTTTAAACTATTTTTCTTTCTTCCTCTTTCCTTCCTTCCTTCTCTCCCTCCTTTCTTTCTCTCTCTTTCCTTCTCTGCCCCTCCTCCTCCTTCTTCTTTCTCCTCCTTCTCCTTCCTCTTATTATTTTGATCTGTGTCTCCTTCTTTCCTTTCCCAGAGTCCAGTTTGTAGTGAACTTGGCCATTGCGGTTCTGCATGCCATCCTGACTACAAAATACTTCAGTCTCTCCTATACTTCTTTCAATCAGCTTTAGTCTCATGTTGGCTCCCTCATTCATGAATTAAATCAGTTTTCTGATTCATGCTTATTCTATATTTGTGCAGGAGTCATGTTATTAGCTTTTGCAATCTATACTTGGAAAGTTTGGGAGGTCATGGAGACGTCCAAGTGGAGTCACTTGCTGGGACTAATTAAACTGCCTTAGAATTGCACCACATGGGTTGCTTAAACGCAGTCATGTGTCAATGGAATTTTCCTCTGCTGACTCTCTTCCTGTTTCCTTTTCTTTTTTCATTCTGTATATTTGTTTTTTGTTTCTTTCCTTGGCCAACTCTGTTAATCTGTCCACATCTTGTCTAACTGGCATCTGAAGCCATTTCTCTTCATTACTGGGTCCAGGAACTAGTGGTTAAAGGACAATTGTATGCTGGAAAATTTTTAACAATTGGTTCTTTGAGGTGGCATATGGGCTGATTTTCCAGTGTCTACTGATTTCTGTGGTACAAATACTTCCAATATGGCCAATGATAAGCTAGCAATGTGATATAACTGAATGCCAAGTTAGGAAGAACTAAGCACACTCTTGTAAGCCAGTGCAGCCAGCTGCAGTACAAAGCTGGTCGTATTCCTGAGTATATTCCCAAGTCCTTAGAAAATAGTGGTTGGGCTACCTTCTAGTCTACAATACTGTCCAGGAAGTAGTGCGTAATGGACTTCAAGGCTGGTCAAGAGAGCACCCTGTGTATATGTGAGTCTGTGACACATATGGCTGATGATTTACTCCTCATTATTGGCAATAATTATTGTAATGAGAGTCTGGTTTTATCACCTGCTCCTTTGGTAACCTCTCTTACGAAGATGAGGATCAATTTTCTGTTGGGTGAAATGGGGCAGACAGAGAATATGGTCTGTTAGCCTGCTTTGTTTCTCTGTTCATCTATTTGTGAGCACAAATCAATTAAGAAAGTATTTTACACCCACTGGGAAGAAGAGCAGCTCTTTGAGATCTGACCAGGAAGTTTTATGTTTCTCTGTTGGCTTTTCACCTCTACCTGTGAATGAGAACTGAAAGTACAAATTCTTGGATGCCTGTGTGTCTATCATTGAGAACAATCTATCTCTTTTTGAGGAAAGCTGAAATATTAATAAATTAGAATATAAAGCATTAATAAATTGGAATATATATCCTTAAAAATGGGATCTGGAACAATTTCTTAAAAGATTCAATCTGCCAAAGCTCAATTAGAAGGAATAATGATATGAATAGGTCTATATCTGTTTTTTGAAAGCTGAATAAATAATTAATAACCTTCCAAAACAGAAAACTACAGTTCCAGATGGGCTCACTGGTAAATTCTAACAAACATTTAAGGAATAAATTCTAATTCTAATACTAATTCTCTACAATCTCTTTTGGAGGATAGAAACAGAGGGAGTACTTCCTAACTCATTCTATAAGGTCAGAATTACCCTACTACCAAAACCAAAGACATTACAAGAAAACTGCAAACCAGTATCTCTTATGAAATAGATACAAAAATCCTCAACAAAATATTAGCAAATCAAATCCCAAAAAAGCCTAAAAAGAATTACATGCCACAACCAAGTGGTATTTAGCCCACATATGTCAGGCTGGGACAATATTTGAAAATCAACTGATATAATCCACCATATCAATAGACAAAACAAGAAAAATCACATGATCATGTCAATAGATGCATGAAAATTATCTGATGAAATCCAATTCCCATTCATAATAATAATAATAAAATCCTCTCAGGAAACTAGGAATAGAGGGGAACTTTCTCACCTTGATAAAGATCATCCTACAGATAGTATTATACTTAATGGTGAGAAACTTAAAGACTTCTCACTAAAATCAGGTACAAAGCAAGGATGTTGTCTCTCACTATTCCTTTTCAACATTGTCCTAGAAGACCTTGATAATACAGTAAGAAAAGAAAACAAGTTATACAGATTGAGAAAGACGATAAAATCGTCTTTGTTCACAGATGACATGATCATTTATGTAGAAAATCCAAAAGCATCTACAAAAAAGCCCTGAAACTAAGTGATTATAAGCAAGGCTTCAGGATACAAGGTTAATATTAAAAAGTCAGTTGCTTTGAACAAATGTATACCAGCAATGAACAAGTGGAATTTGAAATTTTAAAATGTAATGCCATTTATATTAGCAGTCCAAAATGAAGTACTAAGGTATAAAATTAAGAAAATATATACGAGATCTACATAAGGAAAACTACAAAACTCTGATGAATAAAATCAAAGAAGAACAAAAAGCAGCGGTCCTCTCTTATCCACGGGGAACGCATTCCAAGGCCCCCCCAGTGGATGTCTCAGACCACAGATAGAACCAAACCCTACATATACTACATTTTTATTATATAATTATAACAATATGCTATAATAAAAGTTAGTGAATGTACACTCTCTCAAAATACCTTATTGTATTTGACTCACCTTTCTTCTTGTGATGATGTCAGATGATAACATGTCTATATGATGAGATAAGTAAGATGAATACATGGCATTGTAATGTAACATTAGGCCTCTGTTAACCTTGTTTTATTTTTTAAACATTTTTTTATTATGTTCAATTAGCCAACATACATTAGTTTTTGATGTTATTAATCTTGTTTTAATCTAAATTTTAGAGGTGTAGTAGCTCTGGGAGATGAGAAAGTCTAGTTGTGTCAAAGGGCAGTATGCATATAGTGGTTCAGGCACTTATTAAAATGCAAATGTTGCAGCCTACACTTCCCTCCCAGCAGTTCTGACTCAGTAGATCTGGGATGCAGCTTGGGGTAAGCATCTTTATAAAGAGTCAAGGGTATAACTATGTCCATGAATGGCTTCCTTAGAGTAAAAATAAAGATTATCCAGATCTTAGGGTGTTAGTCCTCATTTGAAGACCTAAGGAAATGACAAGATCTTAGAAGGAGAGAAACTTGTGAACCATATTAGAAGGTCTTCAGGTGTTTTGAAATGGAGGGTCTAAGCAGCTGATAAATGATAGTATTGAGAAGCCATATAGGAGAGTGACTTGAACCTAACTTGATTCAGGACTACCAATCAATTGGTTTGGCTAAAGCAGAGAATATTTGGGCAGGGGTGATTTAGTGAAAACTTGCTTTAGGTTATAGAAAACATTCTACAGAATAAAAAAACAAAATAGACATTAGATGGGAGAAATTGAAGGTAATAATAATAGCTAACGTTTACTGAACACTTACTATGTGCTAGGAACATTCTAATTACTTTACGTGTATTAGCTCTTTTGGTCCTCATGACAGCTGTAGGGTTTTTAATCCCCATTTCACAGTTAAAGAAAATAAGATCAAGACAGGTTAATATGTCCAGATGTCACACAGACACCAGTTAATATGTTAATGTCCAGGCGGGAGATGAGGGTTCGAAGTAAGGCATTCTAATGAGTGTTAAAAGCAAAAGACAAATTTGAGAAGTAGTAAAGAAAAAAAAAATACAGAAGTTATAAATGATGAAATTGGTGGAGAGTGAAGGAAAGATAGGATCTGAAGTTGGTTGGCAATTGCTTGGGCTAATAGAAGAAGAGTCTATGAAGCATGCAACATATGGTAGGCCTATGTGTGTGTATATTTGTTGAGAAAAGGATTTGAGAGTAAATATAAGTTAATTATACGTAAGATAAAAATTTCCTACTGAGTTGGAAATGCCTCTGGATCAAACACATGGGAATATACATGGGAAATAGGAGTAAAGAGTTCTTGAAACAAGTAGCACTGCAGTATAGGTGTTGAACGTAAGGAATGCTTTCAGTGGTAGTAATAAAATACCTGACCAATAGGGACAAGACAGTAAAGATACTGAATTATATCATAAAACAGAAGTTTTGAAGGTGGGCGATTCTGAATTTGGCAAGGGGGCTCAACAGCCCAGGCTTTCTCTCTGCTTTGCCATCTTCAATATATTGGTTTTTGATGTTGGATTTGTCACTCATGGCTGCAGGATGGCTGTTGGAAGATCCCTGAAACATACATCCATAAACAAAATTTAAAATTGGAGAAGGGAATGGAACCAGCATGCTTTCCTTGCCTGATTTTTTTGTTGTTTTCTGATTAGAAGGTACAATCATTCTTAGAAGCATTTAGATACTTCCCCCTTAGGTCTTATTGATTAGAACTTGATTCCTTTGTCCTCCCTAGCTCAAGAGAGTATGGGAAAACAGGTATATTGAAAAGTAAAATGAGATTGTCATTGCTGCTTTAGATTAGTAATCATTCATCCCCCAGGACTAAGCATATTCTGTGGAAAAAATCAGGGTTTTGTTAGAAGAAGAAAGTTGGGGTGGGGAAGGAGGTCTTTGGGTAGTTAAATAACACTATCAGCTGAAGAGCAGATGAACTCACCTATGGAGAGCATTTAAAATCAATGGGAAAAAAGTTGAGAACAAAGGATTAAATCCTGAGGGAGAACAATATCTAAAGAGTTATTAAGAGGTAGAAGAGGACACAATGGGATTGAAAAGGCATAGTGTGAAAATGTCTACTCTCAGTTGAGAACCAAGGGTCTCTACAGCAATTCTTCAGGAAAGCCTGTAAGAGGACAATAGTAGTTGAAATGGATCTTGAAGATTAGATATCATTGAGGCAAGCAAGCTGGGGGAAAAGAAATTCCAAGTAGTGTTATGTAAAAGCGATTATGGAAGATTTCTCTTGTGTGTAGGCACACAACATGCGCTCTAGTCTGGCTCATGTGAAGGCAAATGAGTGCAAGTCACATTCTTTTTTTTTTTTTTTAAGATTTTATTTATGTATTTATTTGACAGAGAGAGAGATCACAAGTAGGCAAAGAGGCAGGCAGGGTGGGGGGGGGGAGGAGCATGCTCCCTACTGAGCAGAGAGCCAGTTGCAGGACTTGATTCCAGGACCGTGAGACCATGACCTGAACCAAAGGCAGAGGCTTAACCCACTGAGCCACCCAGACACCCCTACATTCTTTGGAGTAGGGGGAAAATAAATCAGAATTGAGGGCTAGGAAGATTACTTGTCACCTGTGTGTTGGATGGATTGGGGAGAGGAGAGACTGAAGGCTGTTGGAGAGGGATAACAGTTATGTAGGGGGAAGGCATAACAAAATGACTAAAGTAGGGCATGAGAGTGGGGACAGAACAGGAAGACTAGGAGAGCATGTGGAGATAGGATTGGGAAATCTTGGTGATAGCTGGGTGTGGGAAGCTCATAACTTTCTCTCCTACTTTAAATGCTATTCATGAAGACATGAACTGTAATAAAGTTTGGAGCCTGGATGATTGGGAGGATGTTGATGGCATCAGCAGAAATAAGGAAGACAAGAGAATGAGCAGGCTGAAGAGGGAAGATTATGTGTTTGAACTTGGACCAGTTGGGCTTAAAGTAACATGATTTTTTTGTTGTTTTCTGATTAGAAGGTACAATCATTCTTAGAAGCATTTAGATACTTCCCCCTTAGGTCTTATTGATTAGAACTTGATTCCTTTATCCTCCCTAGCTCAGGGAACTTTATTTCCAAAGGCCCATATCTGGTTCATCACTATGAACCTTTGGAAATAAAGTTCTGGAGATCAGGAAAAACATTAGAATCAGAGGCTTAGTTTTGTAAAAGTATCAGACTAGATGTGACAGTTGAAATCATCTAGGGACAGAGCATAAATCAAGGAGATTTCAAGTCAGATACAGGTGGGATCACTATCTTGCCTAGAGCTAGAAGGCATGAGAAAAAAAAAAAAGAGTTGGGATTATAATTAAGGAAAAAGGACCTGCTAGACAGACTGGAGAAATTCAGAATAGCAGAGTATCATGGAAGGAAAAGTTTCAAGGAGAGAGTGGCCAGATTTATGAGTTAGTTTGGAAGGCACCCTGAGAAGCTATAACTAGTGGGAAGATTTACAACATCCTTTCAACATAGATGGGAACTAACTTCTTTTTAAAGGAAGAGGTGTGCCTGCTGACTCAGTTGGTAGAGCATGCAACTCTCAATCTTGGGGTTGTAAGTTTGAGCCCCACATTGGGTATAAGTATTATTTTAAAAAGTATTATAAAAAATAAAAATCTTTAAAAAAAATCTGGAAGAAAGGTTCCATAAATTCTCCTGAGATTTTTTTCTTTTTTGTTTTTAATGTTTTCAATTTTACGTAAACTTAGTGCCACATGTGGGGTTTGAACTCATGATTACAAGATCAAGAATCATACTCCACCAAGCCAGCTAGGCACCCCAGAATTTTTTCTTGGTTAATAAGTGATGTGTTTTCAATATTCTAGAATATCTTTTGTTGTATCTTCACTTTATATCCTTATTACTCAGCTGATACTTGTTCTATGGTGACTGGGATTGAAGGATTTATAGGAGATATGTGGGATGTACAAAGGAAGCCTCTAATGCTGGTCACTATACATGTATTAACTTGTGTCTCTCTTTTTTTTTTTTTTAAGATTTTTATTTATTTATTTGACAGAGATCACAAGTAGACAGAGAGGCAGGCAGAGAGAGAGAGGGAAGCAAGCTCCCTGCCAAGCAGAGAGCCCAATGCGGGGCTCAATCCCAGGACTTAATTCGTGTCTCTTACAACATACTTCCAAATTAGCTATTCCTTCCCCTATATTAACGATCAAAAAGAAAAAACTCAATCTGCATTTCAGAGAGATTAAATAACTTACTAAAGCTTGTACATTACAAATCAGTGCAACTGGGGATACAAATTTATGTCTGGATCTAAAGCCAGTGTTTTACCCTAATCTATGTCATTTGTTTGAAGATCATTTATTAAATAGCTCCTTGATCTTTTCTTAACTTAGTTTGGAGATTGCTGTAGGACTGGGCTTGGGTCTGATTTGTTCTTTAAGGGACCTGAACAAAGAATCAAACTAAAAACAATGTGTGAAAGAGTTGTAAAAACATTAATCTTTTTTCCTCTTTAGCCAGAAATAGTTTACTCAAAGATTATTAAGTTACTTAGTGGCAGTTACTTAGTGGAAATGACCACTTCTTCCAGGGTCAATGGGAAGTCTTTGGGTTTTTACCCTTTCCCTCCTGGGCTACCACCACTCCTGGGCATAGGAATCACCCAACTTGATTTTCTCCTATTTTTGATGGGGTAGCCAACTCTCTCTGATATAGTGAGTCTAATTTTACACAGAGATTAAGTTCTAGAAGATGTAAAATAGGCTAAAAATAAGTCCAATGGGTTTAAAACACCCTGGAAAACCCTGTATTTCCCATAAAATATAGTATAAATGATTTTTTAATATTGAAGTTGGAGTGTTTATGTGTATATATGTGTACATATATTTTGTGTGCATATGAAATATAAAAAAGATAAAACTTTGCAGTATTTTTCATTTTGAGTAATGAAGAGAGGAATGATTTTGTCCCCCTAAATTTGTAAAGTAGAATTTTAAAGTAGACCTCCCTCTACGCCTTATGCAGAAAGCATCATTACCTTCTGTTCATTCTTTTTCCCAAGTCCAAGGAACTAAGAACATTTGTGTTTCCCTTCCTCTAGATAAGATTTAATAAGATTCAGAAGAGAAATTCTGCAAGTAGTTGTTATATAATTTTCATAATGATTACAACAACAGACCTTGTTCATAACAATGATGACAAAATGGAGCTCTGGGGCTCTGAAGTTAATCTCAAAATTAGTGTCTCTGGGGACTGTTAAAATTCTGTCTTCCTCAAGTGTAGTCATAGGCACTGCCTACTGGTAAAGATATGGAATACTTCAAGTTTTGAGAATTCAGCTGCCTTTAATATCTTTTAACTGTGACTTTCTTTAAGTTTAGTACTGCTGGCAGGTTAACAATCTTGGTTGAGGGGCACCTGGGTGGCTCAGTTGGTTGGGCATCTGCCTTAGGCTTGGGTCATGATCTCAGAGTCCTGAGATGGTGCCCTACATTGGGCTCTCTGCTCAGTAGGGAGTCTGCTTCTTCTTCTCTCCCTCCCCCTGTTCATGATTGCTCTCTCTCTGCCTCCTTCTCTTTTGCTCTCAAATAAATAAATAAATTTTAAGGGGCACCTGGGTGGCTCAGCGGGTTAAGCCTTTGGCTCGGGTCATGATCTCAGGGTCCTGGGATAGAGCCCCGCATCGGGCTCTCTGCTCAGCAGGGAGCCTGCTTCCCCCACTCTCTCTCTGCCTGCCTCTCTGCCTACTTGTGATCTCTGTCTGTCAAATAAATAAATAAAATCTTAAATAAATAAATAAATAAATTTTAAAAAAACAAACAAAAACAAAAAAATCTTGGTTGATGATGACCTTCTTCCTTTGAAAAAAAGCATTTTTGGTGTCTCAAAGGGAGGCTTTAGGAGAGTTAACATGTATCAATGAGGAAGAATGTTGACCCTCCTCTCAACATTGGAGGGAAAAGGGAGGGCAGACATAGCCAGATCATTCTCATATCCTTCTGGAGATATTAATTCCCTAATTCCTCTTTCACTTTTAGTTTCTCTTAAAGTGCTTTATACCCCCTTTCTCCCTCTGTTGCTAACATTGAGTAAGGGACAGGCAGAGCTAGGTAGGGAGAGACAGGTAGGGGGCTACGTGATCAGGCTCACAGAAATCTCAGAAATACTGAGGCCTCATGAAACAGAGATAAAGGAAAAAGGAACATAACCAGATCACCTGGTTTGTCTTATTAAATATCAGAGATAAGATATTTGAAGGTGAAGTAATCATGGTGCTATCAGTGGTGACATCAAGATCTAAGTTCCCCAGTCATTTTTCTAAAAAAAGCCTCACCGTAAAATTCCTCTGTGGCAACCCACTCATGACCCCTCTCCCTCTAGAAAACGGTCTTTCTGTTCTCACCTTCCCTTAATAAACTAACACTTCACCCTTTTCTGTCTGTGAGATTCATTTTTCAGCCTCACAAGACAAGAATCCTGCAACATTTCTAGTTCATCCCACTTCATCCATTGGAAGATGAGGAATGTGCCTCTGTCCTTATGTTCTGAGAGACTTATTTCCCTTGTTTAGTCCTCTTCTCTTATAAAACACAGAGCACCTCTTGGTCATGTAAGAGTGACCTGCTCGGCCACTGGTCTTAAAGACTCAAGTGATAGGCTTCTAGGACCTACTCGGTCAAATCCCCCTTCCTTGTGGGAAGGGACTGTTGGCCCCATCCTAACCAGCTCACGTATTCTCTAATCTTATACTTTTTTTTCTCAAATGATTTCTCCTTTTCTCTGGGGGCTCTGTGTTTGTAGTTGGGCCTCATCTACTGATGGGTCATCAAGTATATAGGAGGAAGGAAGCTTGGGGAATTTACTGCCAAAAATACACCAAACATTTAATTGGGCTTTTGCTTACCAGAGCCTTGGTGTGAACAAAATGAATGAGGGTTCCCTATGAGAACTCCCACCAGTTTGCACCCTTGACCATGGTTGGACTACCTAACATATTTCACTCAGTGCTAGTCCAGAGGAAGGGGGGTGGTGGGTGCAGGTCAAAGTGGCTATTCCTGCCAGCCAGACTTTCTGGCATCCTGGGGTATTAGGCCACTGTCTCACTTTAGGTCAGATCACCAAAGGATGCCTTGGCTAAGGGACAGAGAGCTGATGTACAGGGATGACTTCATAGTCACCGCTCTGTAACAGGTGCGGGATAGTACCAGAATTGTGAGATGGGAAAGAGACTCTCCTTCATGGGGACTCCTCTGGACTCTGTACAGCAAAATTGGGTAATTTCCCCTTGTAAAAATTTTCTAGCGTCTTCCATGGGTTAAAAATGGCAGGTTCTTCAAGGCAAGGTAAAATAAGGTGTGACCTTGGCAGTACGACCTCCAAGGCAGGTCTCTTCTTCAGTTCCCAAGGACTCTCCCTTTGGGATGCCTTTTAATCCACTGGAAACAATTTGGATTGCAAAATTTAGGAAAGGACTGAGCTCTGTTAACACTAAGTGGCCTCAGTGGGATCTATCAGTTAGATCTCTTCTGCAGAAAACAGGCCTTTACATCAGGACTCCGGCCTAAAGGCCTCTTGCAGAGTCTGCCCAAATATATCTGGCTAAAAATGGCCTCCTGATATATTAGGTGATAATTATCCAAATAGGCTCCTCAGAATAAACCCAGATTGCTGGAGGAAACACAGGCCCTCCCTAACTAAGGGGCACTGACTCTCTCTCACTGTTCCTCCTATAGGATGTGGGGGTTTCTCCCTCATTCATTTCCTGGGTTAATAGCTATAATTGGAACCAACTGTCTCTGATTAGTCTACCTCAGGATGGAGATGTTACAGAATATTCCCAGGCAACTGCCGAAATTCCCGTTCTGTTGGGGCATGTTTTCTGTTTTCTCCGGCTGGACATAGATTGCCTAATTCCACTTATTGTTGGAAAAACAAACCAACAAAAATCTGCATCTGCTCATTTGTTCGCAGTGACAGGCTTTTGGGACCAGGAACATTCTCTCTCTGCCTTCCGGCAGCCTTCTGCCTCTTCTGCCTTCCCCTCTCCCTTTTTCTGCAATACTTGGATGCACCTGCCTAAACCACCCACCTCAGACTCCCCCACGAGGAGTATCAGGTAAAAATTAACAATGGGGAACAAAATGACTTTTTTTTTTTTTTTTTTAGATTTCATTTATTTATTTGACAGAGATAACAAGTAGACAGAGAGGCAGGCAGAGAGAGAGGAGGAGGCAGGCTCCCCGCTGAGCAGAGAGCCCGATGCGGGGCTCGATTCCAGGACCCTGAGATCACTACCTGAGCCGAAGGCAGAGGCTTCAACACACTGAGCCACCCAGGTGCCCCCAAAATGACTTTTAACAGAGGATCCAAGTGAAATATAATTTGGTATTTAAGCTAACTTAAGTTCATTGGTTTAATGAAGATAGATATGTCTTTAAAGTTATCAGTATTAAATGTGAAACTTTTATTCTACCAAGATTTACTGAAGGTCAAATAAGCTCATGTTATCTCTGTTGCAGTTTGTTAGCAAAAAGATGACTTGAAATCATGGTTAATTGTCTGTCTTTAAGTTTTCATAGGTAATTGTTATGATAGCTTTCAAAATCTTTGGTAACCTGGAACTTTAAAGTTTTGCTTGGATGATAAGTGGGATTAAATTCTTTGGACATTTAGGTCTTTTCCAAATAGGATAAAGTGCTAAAGCATTGATTACTGGACGTAGGTTTGTGCTTTTGACTTATTATTGCAAAGACACTAAGGATATTTGGGTCTGTTGGTAAACCTGCTTTTGTGCTTAACCAGTTCGTAAATTTGCCCCCTTAAGAGTTCAGGTGTAACAGTTCACAGTTGGTTACTACTTAGTTTTCACTGGAACCTAAAGTTTCTAAGAGTTAAAATTCTGCTAAATGGAATTAAGGCTGATGGAAATAAGGGAAGCAACTGTATATGGAGAAAAGTAGGAGATATGTAAGAAAGATATAAGGAATGGGAGTACATTTTTGTTAAAGGTAAAAGAAAGTAATTTTGTCCTAAATGTGATAGTTGTCTGGAAAGAAGTGGCTTGGGATGAAACCTGAATGCAAAGGAAATTTGTAGAAGGTTTGTGAAGGGAATCTTTGGAGAGGAATTTTAGGTGTGATCAGGATGGACGAAGATTGAAGTAAATGGATTTTTTAAAACACATTGCCATAAGACTGAAAGTCTGCTTTCTCTTGGTTAAAAAAACAAAGTTTTCCTGAACTATTGATCTGTTCTTGATAAGAAAATGTAAAAAAAGTTATTGTCCTCTTTTCTTTGCCCAGAAAACCCAGTTTCTATATTTCGCCTTTATTAGGTCTTTAATAAGCCCTAATCCTATTTAGGCATGTGCTTTAAAACTTTCTAAGGTTTTGGGGTGCCTGGGTGGCTCAGTCAGCTGGTTGAGTGTGTCTGTCTTTGGCTCAGGTCATGATGATAAAGAATTTCGTTTCCTTTAGTGCCCATGGTTCTTGGTCACAGCACTTTGAATAATGAAGAGGTAGGGCAGATGAAGAGTGGTGGGCAACAAAACAAAGTTTATTGATGATACATTAGCCATCAGGGAAATTCAAATCAAAACCACATTGAGATACCACCTCACACCAGTTAGAATGGCAAAAATTAACAAGGCAAGAAACAACAAACATTGGAGAGGATGTGGAGAAAGGGGAACCCTCTTACACTGTTGGTGGCAATGCAACTTGGTGCAGCCAAGTTTGGAAAACAGTGTGGAGATTCCTCAAAAAATTAAAAATAGAGCTGCCCTATGACCCGGCAATTGCACTACTGGTTCTTTATCCCAAAGATACAGATGTAGTGAAAAAAGGACCATATGTACTCCAATGTTCATAGCAGCAATGTCCATAATCGCCAAACTGTGGTAAGAGCAGAGATGCCCTGCAACAGACGAATGGATAAAGAAGATGTGGTCCATATATGCAATGGAATATTACTCAGCCTTCTGAAAGGATGAATACCCAATTTTTACATCAACATGGATGGGACTGGAGAAGATTATGCTGAGTGAAATAAGTCAAGCAGAGAAAGTCAATTATCATATGGTTTCACTTACTTGTGGAACATAAGGGACATTAGGACATTAGGAACATGAAGGACATTAGGAGGAGAGGAAAAGTGAAGGGGGGAAATCGGAGGGGGAGACAAACCATGGGAGACTGTGGACTCTGAGAAACAAACTGAGGGTTTCAGAGGGGAGGGGGATGGGCAGATGGGTGAGTCTGGTGATGGGTATTAAGGAGGGCATGGATTGCATGGAGCAAACAATGAATCTTGCAACACTACATCAAAAACTAATGATGTATTGTATGGTGACTAACATAACACAATGAAAAAAAATTTTTTTGTTGATTTAAATAAAAGCTTACTGATGATAGACACTAAGGAGGGCACAAGATGTAATGAGCATTGTGTATTGTATAAGACTGATGAATCACTGACCTCTACCTCAGAAACCAATAATACATTATATGCTGATTGAATGTAAATTAAAAAAAAAAGGAATTTAAAAAAAAAAAAAAAAAGGGAAGTTTATTGAGTCAAAGTACAAAGCTTCCAAAGAAGGAGGAGACCTGAGAGGGGTGCTGATTTTCTATTTAAATCCAGGGTTTTTATGGGCTCTTTGCCATGGGCTGCTTTAATATGATTAATCCCCACATGCCTGTCACCCAATCAGGTTTTTGTCTACATGGGAATGGGTGGAGGGCTCCTTTCCAGGGTGGTGTAAAATCCCCTTAAGGGTGGTTTCCTCTTGGTGGTGGAGGCGGGCTTGTCTCTGCCTGCCTTTCTTAGGATTGGCCTTTATTCCTGGAATTGAGCTAGGCCTCCGGCTCCCGGTTCAGTAGGGAATTGGCTTCCCCTCTCCCACCGCCTCCCCCATGGGCATGCCTGCCCATGAATGCATGCTCTCTCTCTCAATAAAATCTTGAAAAAAAAAAAACTTTTTAAAGTTTTAACAAACTTCCCCAAGATTTAAATTATAAATGAAGTCTTGTTGACTAATTAGGCTTGTTTATTTGGTATATTGACTTCTGGTATAAGGTCATCATCACTCAATATTTTGATTATTGAAGTGTTATATGTCATAGAAATCACTAATTTCCTTGTCAGTTGCATCATAATGACCTCAGATACAAAGTCCATTTCTGAGTTCTTGTCATTTATAGTTGTTCTTACTCCCTTGCAAAATCTCATCTTCAAGGAGATGACTGAAAGGAGTTTTAGGACAAATACAGGTATTCAATATCTTTAAGATCATAAAACTAAAATGCATAAGGATTTCCAGAACTAAAAGCTGCATTCAAAAGGAACGAGAATTAGTAACATGGGACTAAATGAACTAAAAAGATGATTATAGTTTTGTGACTCTTGCTTGAAACATTGCTGGATCTTTTTTTTTTTAAAGACTTTATTTTATTTATTTGACAGATAGAGATCACAAGTAGGCAGAGAGAGAGAGAGGAGGAAGCAGGCTCCCCGCTGAGCAGAGAGCCCAATGAGGGGCTCGATCCCAGGACTCCGGGATCGTGACCTGAGCTGAAGGCAGAGGCCTTAACCCACTGAACCACCGAGGCACCCAGAAACATTGCTGGATCTTTAATGTTTGCTCTTCCAGATTAAGGAAACTTTCTCTTAAGATATCTATGACTTGGGGCACCTGGGTGGCTCAGTGGGTTAAAGCCTCTGCCGTCAGCTCAGGTCATGATCTCAGGGTCCTGGGATCAAGCCCATGTCAGGTTCTCTGCTCAGCGGGGAGCCTGCTTCCCCCCCAACCTCTCTGCCTGCCCCTCTGCCTAACTGTGTCTCTGTCTGTCAAATGAATAAAATCTTTAAAAAAAAAAGTTATCTATGACTTGTAGAAATATGACAAAGTATTCCTTTGTGAACAAATTCAAGCATTTAACTTTTCTCTCTACCTGAACCCTCTGAAATTTAAAAAGTCTCAGTAAGTATTCTTTCTTCCATGGCAATTATAGTCATTTACATAAGTTCAATAATAATCTGTTCTCCCTGTAGCAGGACACCCTTGTAAACATTGGTTATTTTTCCAAGGCTTTGACTGAAATGTCATATTTGAGAGAGACATGAATAGACTCAGATATGACCAGACAGCTTTAAGGAACTAAGATTAACTTTATGAAACATGGAGCCATAAATCCCCTTAGAAATTTTAGCCTGATCCCTTGCTTACAGAGCTCCAGGCAGCCTCACCAGGTGAGCAAAGAATGTCACTTCCTGGCAGGTGTAGGAACATCAGGATATATTGGGGACTTTGTGAAGAATTCCCCCAAACCTACAGGTATTGTAGGCATGTCTGATGGCAAGTACTGGGCTTGGCTTCTGGCCTAGAGACTCTACTACAAGTTCAATCTAGATTCCTTATAAAAGTTCCAGCAAAGCAGACTTTATTTTTTGCAAAGCAGACTTTAAAAGAGCTATAGGCCTGGGGCACCTGGGTGGCTCAGTTAAGCCTCTGCCTTCAGCTAAGTCATGATCCCAGTTTCAATGGATCAGGAGTCTGCTTCTTCCTCTGCCCCCTCCCTGCTCATGTTCTCCCTTTCTCTGTCTCTTGCAAATAAATAAATAAATAAAATAAGATAAAAAAAGATCTATGTGGCCAATTGCTATTCTTGCTGAGCTTATGAATTAGGCCAGGTTTGTTAAAACTGGACTTGTCTTGCAAGCAAATCAGTCTTGATTTAGCTATCTCTGGTTAAACATGAGTAAATTTATGTTTCAATAACCCACCTTTGTGGATGTTAAATTCCAGTTCTGATTGCCTAAATGTTTGTTGTTTGCCTAAACTAGACAACTTGAAGCCAGCTTCAAAAAATTGTCCAAAAACTCTGTATAGACAGTTTTTGTGCCTGTTGCTCTATGGGCCATTCAAAAGGATCCCTCAGCCTCCTTCAAAGACCCTTCCACTTATTTATGTGAAACAATTAAAGATCTCCCTATGAAGGTAATCCATATGTTAAATTTAATCATTTTATGAACTATAATCTAGGCCACCTAGGCCTTTAAATGTACCATCTTCACACTTGAAATTATTAATTTAACTCTAGGGATGCCCTTGACTCTTACTTGTTGGTCAAACTGATCCACAGAATCAGATAATATGTTTTCCCTGGAAAGGAAAACAGCCACAAGTTCTCCCCATTTCACTAACTTAAATGACCAATCAGAGAGGCACAATAAACTTTTCCCTCCAATTAGCTGTTAGCACTCTACTAGATGTTGGTGAATAGAGACTTGTCCTTCCTGCCTCCTGATTACGACAACAATGTCATCCTCATGTCCAAAGGAGGAACCATAGCGTTTCCCTCCACCATCCAAGGAATTCCAGGCACGACGACAGGTTTACAATTGAAACAACTGAAAGTTTGCGTTCTTTGACACCCCCCAGGCGTTAGATGCACTCAGTGCAGAATTAAGTCAAGCCAGAGTGGGGCTTCTCCAGAACTGCGCTGCTATTGACTATCCACTATTGCTACATCATTTCGGGTGTGAGGAGGTTCCTCCCATGTGTTGTTTTAACATTACAGGTGACTCCTACAATGTGTCCTATTTCAGAGGACATTTGTGATCAATTGAGAAAGATAAGGATGCCCATTGGTCTATTTAACCGACTTGGTGATTAGGGATCCTTATCTAAGGGATGTGATCATAATTTTGAGCCTAATACTTATTTTATGCACTTCCTTTTGCATGTGCTGATGCATGTACCATTTGCTGTCCATCGTGACCCCCTAGAGCCATACTGCAGGCCCCTGGACCAACCCCTAAATAGATTCTAACTGCCACACAGACAGCAGCCTCATTTCAGTGGGAAGCAGCCAGAGAGGTCGTCCCATTCTGTAAGGGCAGTTAGGGTTACTACTGCAGAGCTGCAGAGCGGAGAAATGAGTAAGGGACAGGCCGGGCTAGGGGGAGCGAGATAGGGGGACTACGTGCTCAGGCTCACACAAATCCCAGAAACGCTGAGGCCTAATGAAACCAGAGGTAAGGGAACATAACCAGACCACCTGGTTTGTCTTAAATATCAGAGACAAGATACTCGAAGGAGAAGTAATTGTGGTGATATCTTGGTGGTAACATCAGGAAGATTTAAGTTCCCTGGTCAGTTTTCTATAAAAGACTTACCATAAAAGCCCTCTGTGGCAACCGAGTGGGGACCTCTCTCCCTCTAGAGAGCTTTCTTTCTGTTCTCACCTTCTCGTAATAAATGTCTTCACCTTTTTTTTTTTTCCTGTGAGATTCATTCCTCAGTTCTGCCAGACAAGAACCCTCTAACCCTGTTACAATATCAAAAATATCCTTAGGAAGTCATTGACAGGCATGCTCTAGAATTTACATATTAACCAATTCAGGTCTATTGCCCTATCATGCTCTTTTCCCTTACCATGCATTATTTTCTTATAAAATTTACTACTTGCTACTTGATTTTAAAAAATAACATTTTTACGGAGATAAAATTCATGTATTATACAATTCATCTATTTAAAAAGTATTATACACTTGTTTTTAGTATATTCACAGAGTTGTGAAACCAGTACCACAATCTAATTTTGGAACATTTTAATCACCCCCAAAAGAAACTCTGTACCCATTAGCAATCACTCCTCATTACCCTCTTTTTGTTTTTTTTTTAAAGACTTTATTTATTTATTTGTCAGAATGAGAGAGCCGGAGCAAGCACAGGCAGACAAAGTGGCAGGCAGAGGCAGAGGGAGAAGCAGGCTCCCTGTGGAGCAAGGAGCCCGATGTGGGACTGGATCCCAGGACGCTGGGATCAAGACCTCAGCCGAAGGCAGCTGCTTAACCAACTGAGCCACCCAGGCGTCCCTCCTCATTACCCTCTTTCCCTAGATTGGCAACGACCATCTGTTTTCTGTCGCTGTACATCTTTGTATTCTAGACATTTCAGGAAAATGGAATTATACAATATGTGGTCATTTGTGACTGCCTTATTTCATTTCGTGTAATGTTTTCAAGGTTAATGCATGTATGTCGGCATGTATCAGTAATTCATTTCTTTTATTGTTAAATAATATTTCATTGTATAAATCCATTCATTAGTGCATGGACATTTTGTTACCTGAATAAATGTTTATTTTATTTCCCACACTAAAATATGAATTTAATGTGCCTAAGAACATTTTTTTTAACACTTACTTTATGCCTAGAATCTTGCCCAGCATTGGAAATGCAATGAGATCAATACATTAGTTGAATGATTTAATCATTCATTCACCTAACCAACATTTGCTTAGCACCGCCCCCCCCCCCAATTTGTGTTCAACATTGGGATGTTTTCAAGAATCTCATAATCTCATGAAGTATCATCTGTGCAAACAAATAATGAAAAGAAAATGGATTTCAATAAAGGGTATAAACAAAGCACAGTGCATAGACAAAAGGTTCAAGTTCGCTCGAGAGACTCAGCAAGGACTTCCTAGCAAAGACTTCTGAGATTTAAAAATGAGCCATCAACCAGGGCTGTATTTAGGCAACGTCCGGGAGGCTAACCTGGAAAAGTAGCAGTGCTGAACTCTCGTGCAGTGGGGAGGCATCCTACAGAGGATGAACTGGGCCCGCAGGCAACGTTCAAATAGGAAATAATTCTGTATACTCAAAGGTCTCAGGATTATTTTTCCAGATCCAGAAGAAACTGGCAAAAATGGTGGCATCTGAGAATAGGCTGTAGAACTGAAAGAGTGGGAGAAAGGAAGACTGGCAAACTTTTAAAAACCAAACACATGTTCTTTCCATTAAAAAGCACGTTTTAAATGTTCTGGCTTTTGATGATGGGAATCCACTGTACAATGCTGAGCAGCGCGTGCGGGAACGTTACTCCGGGGACAGCGGGAAGTGAGGCGGGCAGGCAGCTGGCTAAGAAGGGGGTGGCAGTTAGGATCGCTTCCTCCCTCTCCTGGGCAGTAACCGAGGGGTAACATGCGCAAACGTGTCGGAAACTCGGGCACCCCCAGGAGCTAGCGGTGAGGAGGGCTGGAGCGGGCGCTGGGAGAGACTTTGCCGTCCCGGGGCGGTCTGGGGGAAACAGCCTCCACACTCTTCCTGCTGATGCAATCTGCGAGAGAGCCCGCGATCTCGGCGGCGGGAGGGCCGGGCTGCAGTCCCGCCCGCCACGTGTCGCCGCCGCCACCCCGCGCTGCCCCGGGCATCCATTCCCGCCGCCGCCGCCGCGCGCTCCAGCCGCCCGCGCACCCCGCCAGCGCCCGGGACGCAGCCGGCTCGCCCTCCCCGCGGTCGCAGCGGTCCCCACGGCCCACGCAACCATGAAGGTAACTGCTTCCGACTGGGGCTGTGTTTTACAAAAACGCATGTGTGCACTGAGCCCGCGAGTCCCCAGAGACACCCAGTCAGCAGAAAGGGGACGGAAGAAAGACCACCGCGGTGCGTTTCCGCGCAAACGGTCTTCGTACCTTCTTTGTCCGTCCTCGCCGGTCGGGACCTTCCATTCTCTCCTTTTCAAACTTGCTCACAGGCTGTGCCCTCTCAGGCTTTTTCACCGCGGCAGGGGTGAGCGGAGATGAAAGGAGGCTCGCAGCTCCCTCCCCTACCTGTTTTGAAGTTTGGAAAGGAAGAGGAAGCTTCTTTCAATGGGCAAGATGCACAGGAGGTGGGGGTTCGGGGGACGAGGTCTTGGGGTGTTTGTGGCGGTAAACAGGGGTTTCCTGGTGGGTGTCTGTGATGAAGGAGGGAGGTGCAGAGCCAGGGGATGAGGGTGGGAAAGCTGCCTCATCGCTATTAAAAGCAGAAGGCTCGTCTTTTGCTTGTGGCATTAAAAGCTTCTACGAGCTATAAGTCATATTAGCCTAAGGTCATATTTTTATTAAACAGTGAGCAGCCGCAATGGTTTTCATTCTTATGCTAATCAAGGGTAATTAGCCTAGCTGCCTATTCTGATGGTTTGGGTGTAGGAAAAACATGGTGTCTTCCTGTTCCTACACCTTGGAAAACTGCAATGACGTTAAAAACTGAAGAGCAGCTTTTTTTTTTTTAAAGGAAAGTGAAGGATGAGCTGGGAGCCCTGCCATCTAACTATCTTGGGAGTGGGTGCCTGGGCGGCTCAGGTCCCGATCCCAGGATCCTGGGATGGAGGACCGTGTGGGGCTCCCAGCTCAGCGGGGAGCCTGCTTCTCCCTTTGCCCTCACCCCTTTGCTCTCTCTCTCTCTCAAATAAATGAATAACATGTCTTGGGAGGAAGAGATATGCAACCTGAACTTTTAGGAGAAATACACCCATGTTTCCACGATTTGAAAGAGAAAGATTGAAGTAATGGTTCTCAACTGCACTTTCCTATCCATCCCCATCCACAATTTCATTTACAAGAAATAACATGTAAATGGTGCCTCTCTCACCAAACAAAAATTTCTGCTAAGATTCATGGGGAACTGAGTGGAAACACTGTTTTGTGTTAAAATGAGATCATGCAAATGTGCTGCAGTGAAAAATTTGGCAGCCTTTCCTTCCACAGTCAGATATTTTACTTCTGCCCTGCTCATTCCTGTCTAATTTCAACGGAAAAATACATTCTCTGGTCACATATAGGGTTAGTGAGTAAAAGGAGAAGATTATGAGAATAAACACTCTTGCTTTTCCGGGTTTCCCTGTGCTATGTGGAGTTGTAGTTGATTATGCATTTTTGTAAATTTATGCTTGCCTTAATGTGAGTCCAAAAACCCCTATCCCTTTTACAAGGTACTTTCTTCTTTTTTTTTTTTTTTAACAAGGTACTTTTATAACACAGGAAACTAGAAGATATCTTCAAGTAGTCTCATATCTCTTTTCTGATATTTTACTGAGATTGGGAATGAAAAGATTGTTTTCTAGGCATGATCTAAGAAGTACATGAGGTTCCTTTAAGTTTGCTGTTGTTATGACAAGCACTTTTCTACTTTCCTTTCACCCATTATTATTTTTTTAGATGTACTTTGCATTTGGCACCAAGATAGGCTCTGTCCTTGGCACATTATCCAGAAATGGCTCCCTTCCCTGGGAGCATATATTTTAAGACGGACACATAAAACATGGGCTACTGAATAAGAAAAGTAGCATATACATTGAATAGAATGTGTATAAGAATAGTAAGTGCATGTTATGATTGACTAAATTAATGTGGAGATTGAAACGAGCCATATCTCTGAAGGGATAGAGACAAGAGAAGTCATTGCCAGGGATGTATAGCTAAGTGAAGGAAGTGAAAGGGCTTGACTAGCAGCGAGGGTAGAGAAGGCTGTTTGTGTGTGTGCAGAGGGCAGGACCTGGGGCCTGGCAGGGAGAGGGGTTTACTTTTCAGACACAGAATGTGGCCCCTCAGCAAGACTCAGGGATGCAGTGGCTAGTGCAGGAGGCATAACAAAAGGGCATTGGTAGAAACTGGTGCTGAGAAAAAAGGAAAAAGGGAGGGGGAAAAAAAAAGACAAGAATTTAATTTGGACTTTTATTTCTTTTAGTGAGTTTCCATAATAGACTATTTCATTTGATTTTAGAACTACAGAGAGAAAGGAAAGAAAGAAAATTTTCCATTTGTATGCAAGAATTTCTCTTGCCCAGTCAACTCATTGAACCCTGAGAAGGTCTAGTGATTTGAATTGGGTTTAAAACCTTATGAAAGAAAGTTGAAAATGGTCATTTGATAATTACAGAGATTTATGCTAAGAATGAAAAACAAGTTGTGGTTTCCTTCAGTAGTTGTGTATTTTCCCATTGTTTTCATAAATTTAGATTTTATCCCTTATTTCAGGTCAGAACTTTTAGTTCTGTAGGTGACGAAAAGTAACTTTCCCTCTACCCTTCTAGGTCCTTGGCTGAGACTCCCTTGTAATAAAACACAGATTAACAGGAGAAAAACAAACAAATGTTTAATAACATGTGTACCTCCTATATACGTAGGGGATATCTAGAAAAAGTAACTCCCCAAAATGGCCCAAGCTACCACCTTAAATATCATCTTTAGCTAAAGACAAAGGAAAGAGGTTAGAGGTGTGGTGAGAGGGGCAGCCAGGCTGGGAAGTTTTCAGGCAAAGCAGAATAAGTAAGGAATGGTTGCAGATTTAAATCAGTAACTTCTCCTTTGATAAGTGTTTTGACATTTAGTTATCCTTGTCTTCAAAGAAGACATACCCTGTACAGGGGTGGAGTCTCCCTGAAAAATGGAGGTTTCCCTTATAAATGTAGATTTCCCTCAAATTCCACTTTGTTTTCAAAGATTGCCCTGTGTCTGACACCTCTCAAAAATAACCAGTCCAAAATAATTATTGGGCCAAAGAGGCATATTTTTGGCATGGCATATTCTACTCCCCTTATCTTATTTCTAATATTAAAGTACAAACTAGTGAAGTGAAGAGTTCGATAGTAGTGTTATTAACCTGAGAAGCCTGGGCTTGGGAGTAACAGTTTCTGTGCATCAATGAAAACTTGTTTCTAAACTGCCCATCTTTAGTGTTTGGGTTGGTCACATCTTTTGAGGTTTCATGTTGTCTGCTTCTTCAAATGACTTCTTCTCAGTGGGTGTAGGAAGATGGAAATTAAGAGCTTTCTCTTTTTCCCTTTAGGCTTGGCAACCATAATTCCTATAAATGACAGGTGCCACCCTAGGGAAACCCAGTGGAATGTTCATCCTTCTGCCTAAGGGGATTTGGTTATCATATGATGGAGAGACTCTAGGACCTTCTATGATAGACATTATTATCTGAGGCATCCTCTACTTTCTATATAGTACTATCGTTTTTGCTGAGCACAGGAGGAAACTGTCTGGTCTGCTCACTTTCCAGTTGTAAATGTGGGCAGTCTGTGTGTAACTTTATTCCCTCAACAGCTGTCCAAATGCTTTAAACACTGATGGGCTTTCCGAGCCTCTGTAGCCCATTTGGTAAAGCATGTCTGTATCCTTTCCGCTAATGCCTCTGACATTGCATTCTGCATAAATCAACTGAGATATAAATGTGAGGTGCAACTCAGGTTTTGTAAGTCTTTCAATATTAAGCATTTGGGATGCTCTGATTTACAAATATGACTTTGCAAATATTTGCAAACATTTTAATCCTAAAATCTGGTTGGGTTCACCCCAGCAATGGTGAATGCAGAGCCAAAAGCAGAATCTATAACATCAGATTCAAGTGCCAGTTGGAACTAGGCTTCTGATTAGTCCTCTCAAATCCACAAGCTAAATAATATTACCTCTAGAAATTGAGCATTTTTACTTTATTTTATTTATTTATTTGACAGACAGAGATTACAAGTAGGCAGAGAGGCAGATAGAGAGAGAGGATGAAGGAGGCTCCCTACTGAGCAGAGAGGCCAATGGGAGGGCTCCATCCCAGAACCTGAAGATCATGACCTGAGTCGAAGGCAGAGGCTTTAATCCACTGAGCCATCCAGGCACCCCGAGCATTTTTATTTTAAAGATAACTTAGAAATCAGATCACCGTATTAATACAGCATAGCCCATCACATAAATGTTTTTCTCTTGTCATCCTGGCTGTACTTTTTTTGTGAGAGAAGCTATTTTGCGAAACCCCTTCTTGCGTTTGGTGATTACTGGGAGAGAGAAAATCTTAAAAAGATATTCATGCTCCAACAATATAGGAAAAAAGTCAAAGAGAGAGAAAAGCAAAGACAAGTTTAAAAAAATAGAGGAAATTATAGTACCACAAGCAATAATCCAGGGAAGTTGTACTGGAAAACACATGATTCTTTGTCATTGAAAAATTGTCAAATACTTATGAAATCCAGCTAGTTTCCTTAACACTTGTCATGTCGTTCATCTAAAAAGAACCAGTTTAGGGACACCTGGGTGGCTCAGTGGGTTAAGCCGCTGCCTTCCGCTCGGGTCATGATCCCAGCATCCTGGGATCGAGTCCCACATCGGGCTCTCTGGTCGTCAGGGAGCCTGCTTCTCCCCTCCACTCTCTGCCTGCCTCTCTGCCTGCTTGTGTGATCTCTGTCTATCAAATAAATAAATAAAATCTTTAAAAAAATAAAAAGAACCGGTTTATTAGATCTTTATTTTGATAGGTAGATCTGAATATTTGATCAACTGCATTTATAGTCTATCCTAATCCATGAAATGCTTTTACTATTTTAACTGTAGATGGTTATTTGCCTTAGGAAGCACTAAGAAGCCTAGGATGTAATTAGAACATTCAAATTCTGTCTGACTCTTTGTAAGTCTAAACAGAAGGAGCACCTGTTGGGATGTTCTAGGCCAAACATGCCACAGATATCTCTTGCATGACCAAAAAGCTCTCCGCACAGTTTGGGCATGAGGACAAGGATGGATTTGCACAGGGTGATCGCTGAGCAGCTGTTAGCATTCATCACCACTACAGTAAAGGGTGATTTTGCCTAGTACATTTTATTGTAGCTGATTCAGATTCACGGTTATATTGTTTTGATTTTAGTACCAGATATTAATTCAGGAATCTGAAATCACAGTAACTGTTAATTTGAACTTTGAAGATAAAAAGTAGAGTTAAAATGGAGCTATAGAGTTTGTGGTGGAAGCATAATGTATTCCTCCGGGATTCCATGGTTTTCAACGTTGTGAATGTTACGTCCACTCGCGAGCTTAGTGCTGGCATTTATAGAAGGAATGCATCCACGCTTGAAGAAGGACTTCTTTGCTTAAGTAAGACAATGATGCTTAGTATTTCTAGATGCCATATAAATTACATAACAATGAATTGGTAACCTCAGAACATTTGTATGTTTTGCATTGAGCTATTATTAACCTCATTTTACAGACAAGGAAAATAAAGATCAGAATACTAGAATTGCTTAAGATCATGTATAGCAGGGGCGCCTGGATGGCTCCATTGTTGGGCTGCTGCCTTTGGCTCAGGTCATGATCCTGGAGTCCCAGGATAGAGTCCCCTGTCAGCTGCCTGGCTCTGTGGGGAGTCTGCTTCTCCCTCTGACATTTTCCCCTCTCATGCTCTCTCTCACTCTCTCTCTCTCAAATAAATAAATAAAATCTTAAAAAAAAAAGATCACAAATAGCAGAGCATTATAAAAACTAGATATTTTGAATTCCAGTCCAACATGCTATCCACTTTACCAGTGCTTCTAGGATCTCTTGGGTCTGATATCATGTTGGAAATCTTATGAAAAGTATAAACAATCTCTCCAGCAAAATGTACAAACACACATAGGCATAAAATTTTGCATCTCGGTTATTTGTTATTGAACCAGGACAGTGGAGTCCATATAGCATGGAAAACTGAGGGAAAATACTGAAATGATCTAGTTATTTAGAGCAGTAGAGACCTATTGGCTCTTGCCTCTGTAGTCAGCTGATGTATGAGGCTCTTGCCTCTGTAGTCAGCTGAAGTACGAATGTATATATATATATATATATATATATATATATATGAATATACATGTATATATATATGAATATACATGTATATGAATATATATATGTGAATATATATATCTATATATGCATTTATATATATAAACACCATCCTTTGAATATTGAAAAACCCCAAATAATCATGTTCCTATAGCTCAAACAGAAAGGCAGTTTCCTTGTTTTTTAGCAGCATGTGAGTTATCCATTTCTTATGTTTTATTTCATAAAGATTTAAGGTGTATAGTGTAGGAAAGGAATAAAAACTTTTTTTCCAATACCCTCTTAGGTTCTGTACCTGGGAGCATGCAAATTAGAGTAACAAACAATAGATTAACAAGAGAAGAACAAGTTTATGAGCTCCTGTAGCATACATGCACGTGAGAGAAATTCAATGATGAGTAACTCAAAAGGGTGGTTAGAACTTGCACTTATACAGCATCTTAATGAAGAATGATAAACTTGTAGAAAAGTAACAAGGATAAAGGCATAGATTTTAGGCTTCTAAGTGCATCAAACTGGGGGCAGGTGAATACCTTGGGGGAATCTAAGGGGGTAAGGATTGTTTGTGCAAGTCCATCTCACTATTGACTTTCTGTCTTAATGCTGTAAAATTTTCTCAGAAGTATCTGCATTTAGTCAGAGAAGGGAAGCTCCAGGAAGGCTTTTTTTCTGCATCTCTTGGATCTCAATTGCTGTTAGCTCAAGGTAATCCTTATGTCAAAGGGGCATATTTTGATCTCTATAGTATTCATAGAATAGAACTTGATTTATAGAATCTGCACCCTAATAGCTTTGGTCTCAATCTAGTTTTGAAGGGTGTGCATGGTTGTTTGGTTAAACAGGGTTAATACATAATTTTTTAGTAGAGTTTAATAGTTTTGGGTGCTTCGTTTTCCTATTTCTTAGATATCATTCCCTACCTGTTAGTGCCTGTCAAAGGGGCAGGCCTACAAGGCCAGATGACCCCACCTCAGCCACAGCTGATTGTAGGAAGGGTGTATATTTGACTCAATGTCAGCCATCTCTTACTTCTTAGTCTCTTGTCTCCCCATTCAATGATATCCTACCCTGTGGATTTTCTTTTCTCCATATCTGTATGTTTCCTCTTTCCCATTGCTAATGGATTGATTTATGCTCTTGTTGCTTCTTGCTTGAGTTATTTCTGGCTTCTCAACTGGTCTCAAGCTAATTTTCTTATGGCACTATTTTAATTATGACATTTGTTCACTCAGAATACCTCTATGACTTGCCTATTGTCTACTGAATTTAGCTTAGTGCCTGAGGTCTTTTTCTAATCTCTTCTCCCATCACTTTTCCATCTGTGCACTCCTTTATTCATAATGGGGGATTTGCTGTAGCTCAGAATGAGCTCTTACATTTCCACATATCTCTTCCTAACCCCTTTCTACCCACTTACGCCTCTCCCTGTCTGTCCTCTCTGGTGTACCCCTCCCTATGTGGCTCACTCCCCAGACACTTTTTGAGGACAGTGACTGTTTTCATAGGGAAGTGACCATGGATGGAAGGTGAAAAGGTTAAGAGTAGGGTTACATTTTGAAGTTAGGATATCTCATATCATACATACGCTGATCATACCCTGCAGTCTCTCTGCACTCACCCTTTCTCTCCTCTGGCCTGAATCTTGCCCCCATTGTTGCTGCTTTACAGATAGTAGCTGACTTAAATCATCTATGGCTTCTAGGCTTCATAGGTCGGATTAATTGTGCTTTTTACCTCTTCCTTTTCAAATGCCAGCTGCATCTTTCCATATCTGGATTTGTTTGGCATCAAACTTTAACTGACTCCCGAAAGATAAAGGTCTATAAACACAGAGAGAACAGTAAGTATTTACGTGTTTTAATGCCTATTGCCAAACTCATTTTTTACAGAATGTCAGTGGTGAAACTATGTAGATTGCAAATAGACTGTACGTGGAAATGGATTATAAATATTTCTGAGAAAATGAATAGCAGTACGAACTGAAGACCACAAAATTCCTAACAAATAAACCCAGCCATGCCACTCTGCTAAATCACTACTGCTTTCATATGTCAACAGTTTGTAATGGGAAACTCTCCTGTTATATCCCAAGGAACTGACTTGGAATATAGAACAGAGTCATGTGTCTGGGAATGTTAACCAATTCCAATACTGTTTAACATGTTCTTTTTTGTTGTTGCGAACAATGCAGTTCTTAAGCAATCTAATTAATGCATACACTGACAAACAAATCCAACAAAAGAGGCACTTAGAGGCAGTGTTCATTGAATACTGGAATTTTGAAAAAAAAATCTATTAGGTCATGTTCAGCATTTACTTCTGCCAAAGAAGGACTGTTCTTTTAAGTTTATTTTTCTAGCTTTCAATTCTATTCCACTTAAATACCTCGACAACCAAGACTTTTCAAATCTTCTGTGGACAGAAGTGGATGCCTAGTGTATTCACTGTGTAAAGTTTCCCGATAATTAACTTCTTTCTTTTTCCTTTTGGTTATATACATCCACCATTTATGCTTGGCTCTGCTGACTCATTTGCCACGAATCTTCATGCTTTTTAAAAAATATCATATAACATTATGTATGCTTTCATTGCTTGGTTTTAAGGTACAATGTCTTTTTTTTTTTTTTTTTAAGGATTTATGTATTTGAGAGAGAGTGAGCGCACCTGGCGGGGAGGGAGGGGCAGAACCTGACGTTGGTCTTGATCCCAAGACCCTGAGATCATGACCTGAGCCAAAACAAAGAGTTGGACCCTCAACTGACTAAGCCACCCAGGTGCCCCATAAAGTCCAATGTTATTAACTAAACTGGCATTTCTTTTCAGTGACATTAGTTAGGAATGTCAGTCATTCTGTGAATATGTAGATAAAGGATGTCAGTGAGTTTTATGTACGTTCGTTAATAATTTCTTGCCTCTTAACATTAACGTCATCAGTGTTGGTCAACCAGGCTCCTTCTTTCCTCTTGACCAATGTTCCAAGAACATTATTTACAGTAACCCATTAGTCTACCACTTTGTGTTAAAGGACAACATCGAAGCTGGGAATGAGGGGTCATTTGCAACCGTATGAACTTAATTACATAAGATAATTTTTAGTATGAAATTATGAGTTATTATTAACCCACTTATTTTTTTAAATATCTGTTTAAATATTATTTGTAATATTTAATATTTAAAATAATACAGCTCAGAGATCATTGTATATAGCATCACACAATTGGTATCTTAAATTCAAGTAAAATTCATTACGTACCGTAACTGATATATGTTACACTTATTTCTTATTTATCTATTTAGCTGACAACAAATATGAACAACAGCAAAAAAAAATTTTTTTTAAGATTTCATTTATATAGAGAGCACAAGCAGGCAGAGCAGCAGAAGGAGAGGGAGAAGCAGGCTCCCTACTGAGCAGGGAGCCCAATGTGGGGATCGATACCAGGCCCCTGGGATCACGACCTGAGCCGAAGGCAGTCGCTTAACCAACTGAGCCACCCAGGCACCCCAACAGCAAAAAAAATTTTTTTAAAAAGAATTGATATCCTTTTCAATCCTATATTAGTTTAATTTAACTTAAATTATGTATTTAAATGGTCTATTTAAGCTAAGTTAAACTGTATAAACTGCTTTAGGATTGAAATATTTGGTTAATATGTTAATATATTTATATGATATGTTAATATATTTATATGATATGTTTCATGTGATATATTTATATGATATATTTATATGATATGTTATGCGATTCACTAGCTTAATTGAGAGCTTTAAGTAATTTTGGTATAACAAGGAAAATAAGAATTCTGTCTTTTCTACTGAGGAAAAATTTTCCAGTGAACACAGAGGAAAAACATGGTCTTACTTTTAAAATAATTTGATGGGGGCGCCTGGGTGGCTCAGTGGGTTAAAGCCTCTGCCTTCGGCTCGGGTCATGGGTCCCAGGGTCCTGGGATCGAGTCCCACATTGGGCTCTCTGCTCAGCGGGAGCCTGCTTCCCCTCTCTCTCTGCCTGCCTCTCTGCCTACTTGTGATCTCTGTCTGTCAAATGAATAAATAAGATCTTTAAAAATAAAATAAAATAAAATAATTTGATGATAAATATAATCAAAATGTTTTACTAAAGGATGGATCATTAGATTATTTTAAAAGTAAGATAAGGGCACCTGGGTGGCTCAGTTGGTTAAGCCACTGCCTTCAGCTCAGGTCATGATCCCGGGGTTCTGGGATCGAGTCCCGCATCGGGCTCCCAGCTCCACGGGGAGTCTGCTTCTCCCTCTGACCTTCTCCCCTCTCATGCTCTCTCTCACTCTCTCTCTCTGAAATAAATGAATAAAATCTTTTAAAAAATAAATAAATAAAAGTAAGATGAGGGGCGCTGGATGGCTCAGTTGGTTCAATGTTTGACTCTTGATTTCGGCTTGGGCCATGATCTTGAGGTTGTGGGTCAAGCCTTGCATCGGGCTTCATGCTCAGTACAGAGTTTGCCCAAGATTCTCTCCCTCTCCCTCTACCCCTACCTTCCCCACTGCATGCATGCTTCCTCCCTCTCTCTCTCAAAATAAATAAATAAATAAATAAAAGTAAGATCATATTTTTCTTCTGTGTTTGCTGGAAATTTTATTTTGTTTTATTTACATTTGGCTAATTAACATAGAGTGTATTATTAGTTTCAGAGGTGGAGTTCAGTGATTCGTCAGTTGCATGTAACACCCAATGCTCCTTACATCATATGCCTGCATGAGATAGATTTAATGGTTCAATATCATTATTAATATTTAGTTTAATTGGAAATACCTTGTATTTCCTTGTAAATGTTGTGGAATGACGTATGAACAAGAGTATTTATTGCAGCAATGTTTGTAATAACTAAAGATTAGAATTCACCCACATATTGATCAGGTGTGAAAAAGAATGAGGTTAAAAAAAAAAATCAGTGGAGAGAAGAATGAGTAGGCTCTCTATATATACAAGAGGAAAATCTCCATGAGACTTTTCACTGTACATGTTTACGTATTTGATTTTTGACATGAGTTTATTATATTCAAAATAGAAATGAAAAAAAAAGAAATGGAAATGCCTTGTAGTGGACTTAACTTGACTTAAAAGCCATTCTCAAGAAAATCTGAAATTTTGGGAAATTCAGAAATACTGGGTAATTCAGCATAATTCAGTTAAGACCAAGGATATATGTCTTGACAAAATTTCAAACTTGTATTTAATTTTAACTAACTGAAAATGCTTTATTGAGAAGGCAGGTTAAATACAGCATGCACACCCGATTTTACAGTACCTGTTATATTAAGAGTACACAAACTCTTTTTCAAACCTAAAATTTATATAATAGCAACCAGCAAACAATGATTGATTTGAGTTTCATTTGACTAAATACTTACATAACTCTTATCAAGGCTAATAGGCTTTTTACTAGGTTAATAGGCAAATGGAGATAATTCAAGCATTATGTTTACTCTTGAGAAATAACTATGCAGGGAGAGAAATGTATAAAAACAAATGCAATAAAGAATAACAGTTGGCACAAAGAAGTCTGCAAAAGGTACAGAGGTGCATAACAAAGATGAGTCAGAGGAATCAGGGAAGGCTGTCCAGCGGAGATGAAGTTTGAGCAGAACCATGAAAGAAAGCCAGATGAACAAGGAGGTGAGCACATCTCAGGCAAATATATGTTCCACTTGTATCCAACCCCAGACTTTGGGAAGTAGATTCAACCACTATTGACTTATCATAGAAGAATGTGAGGAGGGACGCCTGGGTGGCTCAGTTGGTTAAGCGGCTGCCTTCGGCTCAGGTTGTGATCCCAGCATCCTGGGATCGAGTCCCGCATCGGGCTCCTTGCTCCGCAGGGAGCCTGCTTCTCCCTCTGCCTCTGCCTGCCACTCTGTCTGCCTGTGCGCTCTCTCTCTCTCTCTCTAACAAATAAATAAAATCTTTAAGAAAAAAAAAAGAATGTGAGGAAACATATGTCCAGCCTCCTGCCAGACCACTGGTAAACACAGTTGAGTAGCCAACACCCTCCAGGGAGCAAACTGTTGGAACTCATAATGTTGGCAACCTGGCCACTAGTGGCATGTGTCCTGTTACGCCTTTTTCACAGTGCTCACATCCACCTTCACTCTCTCTGGATGTTCTTTGTTTTCTGTCTTGACTCAAGCCTCACTGGAACCTCCCACCCAAATTTGTCCATAATACCCTTTGCAACTCAATTATTAGTTGCAATCACCTTCCCTAAATATATCCTGCTCCTCCTGGCCTTAAGTAAGGTCACTTCCCTACCAACCTCTAGTGGATGTTGCTCATTTTCTCTACCTTCCGCTCTCAGAATTAGAGGGGTGCTGATCTCCTTTACTGTGCCCAATACTGTTTCCATCAGGCTCCTCCTGTAAAACCTCTCTATGCTACTCACACCATCAGTCTGTGATACCCGATCTTTTCCTTGTAACTGTCACTGAAAGATGGCCTGGTCAATTTGCCCCCATTATGCACTGAAGATTTTATCCTTGGTTCCTGCTTCTCTCTTAAAACCGCTTTAATTTCTCATCTCCTTTAACTTGCTACATTTCCCAGATGCCACCCACACCTATGGCCGTTTACCCTGGACTTTTGAATCACACTAAATTACAAGTCCTGTGGGTTATTTTTGTCCAAGATATATCTGACATTTTTACAAATCTCTCCATTTTAGCTGCCGTTTGCCCAGTTGCCAAGCCACTGTCTTCTCTTCACTGAGTATGTTTCTTGCACACCTCCATCTCCCACCCCTAATCTGTTCTCCATAGAGTGGAGTAATGACATCGCTCATCTGCTTAAAAGAATTCCTGAGCCCCTACCTTATGCTTTGAATAAAACTCAAGGTTTCTGCCATGCTTTAGAAGTCCCAGAGGGATCTAGCTCCTCTCCTCTTTGCAGTCTTACCTTGTTACCGTTGTGGCCACCTCCCGTCATCCCCCAAAATTTCTCTTCAAGGCCTTTGCCCTTGCTGATGCCTCCACTCAGAAGGTCCTCTTCCTACTCCTCATCTAGCTATCATCTTGTCACTCTGCCAGCTTCAGATTGAATGTTGCTACCTCAGAGAGACACTCATGACCCCCTGTGATTCCCAGTCTTTCAGAGAGCACTAGCTGCAATCTACAATTACTCATTGGCGTGATTACCATCATGGTTTTGGGATTGATGTCTGACTTTCCCACTAGATCATACATTTCTTGAAAGAAGGGAACATATTGCTTTTTACTACCATGCAACTGTACATATTCTGCTGCCTGGCCCATTATACATGGTTGGTGAGTGTGGTAGGCTACAGAATGGCCCCTTAAAATGTTCATGTCCTAATCCCCAGAAACTTCTCATTATAAAGGAGATTTTGCAGATGTGAATAGGTTATGGGTCTTGAGATGAGGAGGTTATCCTTAATTATCTGGGTGGGCCCAATGTAATCACAAGGGTCTTCACAAGAGGGAGCAGGATGGTCATGGTCAGAGGGAGATATGGTAATAGAAGCAGAGGGGTGTGTGGGCTGGGGAGGAGAGAGAGAGGGAGTTAGATTTGCATATGCTTTACTGCTTGCTTTGAAGATGTAGGAGGAAGGGGCCATGAACCAAGAAGAGTAAGTGGCTTCTATGGCTTCTCAAGGCTGGAAAAAGCCAGAAAATAGATTCTCACCCTACACCTTCCTAGGTCAAGGTGTAGCCTTGCTAACACCTTGACCTAGAACTTGTGACCTCTGAAACTATAAGATAATAAATTTCTGTTCTTTTAAGCCACAAAATTTGCAGTAATCTGTTACAACAACAATAGGACATTTATACAGATTTGAGTACCTGGGGTGCTGCTGTAACAAATATCTAAAAATGTGGATGAGGTTTTGAATTGACCATTGGGCATAGAACAGAAGAACTTTGAGAAGCATGACGGAAAAAAAAAAAAAAAAAGCCTAGATTGCCTTGAAACGGATTGCTGGTAAAAATATGGAAATTAGGGACGCCTGGGTGGCTCAGTTGGTTAAGCGGCTGCCTTCGGCTCAGGTCATGATCCCAGC
>ML109868.1:0-20786 GCA_003697995.1 Taxidea taxus jeffersonii | reverse complement strand
AAAAAAAAAAAAAATCACACTGTACCCTCATAGAGTACCAAATACTTCAGTATGTGGTGTCACAGGAAGAAAATAGGATGAAATGATGTTAAAGTGACAGAGTGGAGGGGAAGCTGGGACTAATTCCTATTGGCTGGTCAGGGGAATCTTTCCAGAGAAGGTGAACTCTGAGCCAAGAACTTGAGTACCACATGCACACACACAAAAACTATAGGGTGATCTTGAGGTAGAGTGTCCCACATAGAGGGAGTAACAAATGACACTTACTGGGTTCTTAGACTTCTCTATTAGTTTGATATTAGACCTCCATGACTGATCCTCTAATTTTTTAAAAGTTTTATTTATTTATTTGTGAGAAAGAGAGAGCTAAATCACAAGCAGGGGAGGAGGGGCAGAGGGAGAGGGAGAGGCAGGCTCCCTGTTGAGCAGGGACCCGGAGATCGTGAGTTGAGCCAAAGGCAGTCACCAGTGACTGGCTGAGTCACCCAGGTGCCCCTATCCTCTAATTTTTAAATTTTTCCTCTTCTTGTGTCCAATTTTTTGGGTCAGGATGATTTCATCAATGTTAAATTCCAACTTTTATTTCTAAAATTTTAGACTTAATATTTCTAGAAGCTTTTAAAATTCTCCAGTTATTCCTTTTTAAACTTTTTTAAAAAAGATTTATTTATTTGAGGGAGAGAGAGAGAGAGTGCACCTGCGCACAGAGAGGAGGAGCAGAGGGAGAGGGAGTCTTAAGCAGACTCCTAGCTGAGCACAAAGCCTAATGTGGAGCTCGATCTCACACCCTGAGATCATGACCTGAGCTGAAGCCAGGAGTCAGATGCTTAACTGCACCATGGAGGCTCCAGTGCTGAGCACAGGGTTACAGGTACCTCCCCATTCCAAACAGACATGGGTATATGCAAAGAATCTTCTAAACAATAGCAAAACCAATTCTGCAAACTTTAACTCCTTACTTGCCTCTAATTTACATTTAAAAGAAGTTTAGGGGCATCTGTGTGGCTCAGTCAATAGGTGGCTGCCTTGGGCTCTGGTCATGATCCCAGAGTCCTGGGATCAAGCCCCACATTGTCTTCCCTATTCGGCGGAGAGTCCGCTTCTCCCTCTCCCACTCCCCCTTCTTGTGTTCCCTATCTCGCTGTCTCTCTCTCTGTCAGATAAATAAAATCTTAAAGAAACCAAAAAAAGTCTGGAGAGGAGTGCCTGGGTGGCTCAGTCAGGAAGGTGTCTGCCTTCCCAAGTCAGGATTCCAGAGGTCCTGTGATCCAGCCCCGTATCAGGCTCCCTGCTCAGCAGGGAGTCGCCCTCTCCCTCTGCCTCTGCCTGCTGTCCTCTCTCTCTCACTTAAATAAATAAAATCTTAAAAAAAGGGAAAAAAAGAAGTCCGGAGATGAACAGGCAAGGAAGAAGTATTACCTGGGAAAAAAAAATTTGTTGTCCAAGCAAGTGTGCTTGCCATTTCCCCTTCTCTACCCCAGAGAAGGGAGGCGTGGTTTTTCCATCTCTCGAACACAATACTCACCAAACACTTTGTGAGGAGATTGGTAGGTTCCTTTGCCTTAAGGTCTGGAGTGGAGCCTGGAGACTCTTGAGAGCACTGGATTTGTGTTCCCTGGCCCACTGGTGTCCAGGGAAATACCAGCCTCTGACTCTCCCCTGGGACAGTCCAGGCTAGCTAATGCTGCCTATGGCAGGAGAGTCAAGAAAGGGTTTGCCAAATCCACGAGCTTTGTGGACTTTGAAGAAAGGAGCCATATTGGAATCACCTAGACAGGCCCCTGTCCAAGAAGGCTGCTTGCTGGGCAAGGAGAGCCCAGCTCTCAGAGGCTGTGCAGGGCATAATGCCAGAGCTGGAGGTGAAGGGGCGTCATAAGAGGTGAGGCAGATGATGCCTCATTGTAGTAGAGAGCTGCAGGGCTGCTCTCTGGTGGTGGGGATGAGGGAAGAAGAATCCATAAATACTCCATGATGCTTAAAAAAAAAAAAAAAAGGATTTGCACAGTTGCCTCTGAAGGGGAGGGGAATGCCAGATTAATAACATCGAGATAAATAAGGCCTTTACTATTTCCTCTCACTCGTGGTCCAAACATGATCCTGGAGGGTTCAGAAGCAGTAGCTGGGGACTGGAGAGGAAGTAGAACAAGGAAAGTGGGCGGAAAAAGAGGAGGCCCCCTTCCAGCTGAACCTACCCATCCCAATCTTGCTGGGGGTTGATGGGGTGGGGTGGGGTGAGGTGGGGACCTTTCAGAGAGGAACAGCTTTCAGTTGCAGCAGGAGATAAAAATTTTCTTTCAGGTCAGGCTGGTCTTTGACATACTGGAAAACAAGGTTGTGACACTAATAGTTAAGATATCTAAAAGTGAGGGGCGCCTGGGTGGCTCAGTGGGTTAAAGCCTCTGCCTTAGGCTCAGGTCATGATCTCAGGGTCCTGGGATCCAGCCCTGCCTCCAGCTCTCTGTTCAGCGGGGAGCCTGCTTCCCCCCTCTCTCTCTGCCTGCCTCTCTGCCTACTTGTGATCTCTCTTTCTGTCAAATAAATAAAGAAAATCTTTTTTAAAAAGTACCCAAAAGTGACTGGAAACATAACTGGGTCAACCTGATCTCCTCATTAGGGAGGTAGATTCAAAAGTGGGTTTGAAGGGCAGGCGTGAGAGAAAAATAAAACTGTCTGATTGCACTCTCTCAAGTTAATGCTGTTCAATAAATAGTTGTACTGATTTTCATCAAAACTCCCTGCTCCTGCTACATCTTTTAAAATCCCTAGTGCCTCTCTTCTGGGTATTTCCAAGATTCTGTGAGAGAAATCAGCTTTCTAGCTGCATCTCCTTCATTGAGCAGTATGGCTCAGTTTGCTATGCAATTAGTTATTTGTCCATAAATAAAAAATATATATAAATATCTATATATATAAATAAAAAATATTGCTGTTTCGGTGAGTTTCTGGAAAGATGTGGAGAAGACGCATTTGTTCAGTCTACCACGTTTAATTGGAATCCCAGGCAAATTTTTTTTTTTTTTTAAGATTTTATTTATTTATTTGACAGACAGAGATGACAAGTAGGCAGAGAGAGGAAGGGAAGCAGGCTCCCCGCTGAGCAGAGAGCCCGATGTGGGGCTCGATCCCAGGACCCTGAGATCATGACCTGAGCCGAAGGCAGAGGCTTTAACCCACTGAGCCATTCAGGTGCCCGAGAAGTTTTTGTTTATATGCATAACAATATTTTATATACATTGTATTTATATATTTGGACTCTTGGACACTTGTGTCTGGCTTCCTCTGACCTTTATCCCGTAGGCCTTTTCCCTTTGCTGATTTTGCTGTGTGTTCTTGTTTATCCTATAATAATTCGGAGCTGTGAGCACGGAGTTCTGTGAGTCTGCAGGTCGCCAAACCTCTTCCAATTTTCTCCTCCATAAAATAGGGTTTATAGTAATCCTATCTACCTTATAGTGTTGTGAGTATAAAATGTGTGTGGAACTAAGGGCCTGATGGAGGATACATCTGATAGAGGGTGGTGGTTATTATGGAGTGTGTTAACCGTTTGTTAAAGAGCATCCTGTGTTTGTTGGTGTATGCTCATGCCTTTTTGTCAGGTGACAATGACCTGCAAATGAATTAACTCTCAAATCTTTGATGACTCATGACTCTTTGATGACTCATTCGATGGGAACAACAGGTTCACAAGCCAGTTTATAAGGATTCCTGCTTCTTTCACTAAAATGTGTGTATGTGTTCACACTACCTCCCAAGTATGAAATAATTTGGAACTTATTTTATGGTCTAAATGTATCCCTCCCAAAAAAGTCACATGCCCAAAGGGTATGGTATTAGGAAGTGGGGCTTTTGGGAAATGACTAATCCTTCATGACTAGGATTAATGCCTTACCAAAGAGGCTGTAGACAGATCCCTTGCCCCTTCCACCATGTGAGGACACTGAGAAGCCTGTAACGCAAAAGACGGCCCTCACCAGCCAAGATGGCACTGTGATTCTGGATTTCCAGACTCGAGAACTGTGCGAAAGAAATTTCTGTTGTTTGTAAGCTCTCTGTCTGTGTATTCTGTTCTAGCAGCCCAGATGGACTAAGACATTTTTCCCTTTTTTTCCACCCTCTTCTCTTCATGCTTTCCTGTGATGTGTCCCTGGCAATCTGCACAGTAAACACACATTCATGGCAGAAGGTTACAATGTGGGGAAAGCGCATGGAGTGGATTTTGACAGAGACTCTGGAGGTTCTCAAGTTGTGACTAATAGGAACTATTAAAACAAAATGTACCAAAGATATAGCATAAATCCACTCCTACAATTATATTTCTCTTCTTTTTAAATATTTTATTTATTTACTTAGAAGGAGAGAAAGAGAATGAGTTGAGGGAGGAGCAGAGGCAGAGGGAGAAGCAAGCTTCCGGCTGAGCAGGGAGCCTGATTCGGGGCTTGATCCCAGGACCCTGGGGTCATGACCTGAGCCAAAGGCAGATGCTTAACCCACTGGGCCACCCGGGCACCCCTACAGTTGTATTTCTTACAAAGTTTGTCCATTGGCTGTGTTGAGGTGGAGGGAGTGCTTCTAAGTATCTCATTAAATAGTCCAAAGATCTGTCAGGGAGGTGATAGCTCTTCAGATAAAGAAAGCAAAGCACCGAGAATGCTTCGCGGCTGGGATGGAGCATGCCTCAATGCCACAAGCACCACACTGCGTGACAGCTGACAGAGAGTACAAATCATCCTCCAGGCAGAATCCCAGGGGCGACTGGCTCTGTGGTTCCAGATTTAGAACAGCCTCGTACTCAAGAAGTCCTCCATCCTTGAGAACGGTCCATTCATGCCTGCATATGTAAACATGATGCGGGGAGACTGGAGGCTTCATAGTGAAACCTGGCCTGCCCTCCCTTGTCTGCTAGCCATCAGGACAGCACTCAGAATTGCCCCGTTCACTGTCTGCTCCTTTTTTTCTGTGTCAGGCCCCCAAGGGCTGGAATATGCTCCAGAAGGGCACCCTTCTTCCAGTTCCTCCTGCTCCAACCTGTGTCATACATTCTCAGGAGGACGATAACACCTCTAACTTCTTGAATCCAGTGCCTTAAAAAGACTCCCCATTGCCCGTAGAATAAACTGTTGGAATAGATGTTCCTTAATAATCCTCACACTACCTCCCCAAAATAAGTCTCATTGATCTCTTTTATCTTCTACATCACCCAGCTTCCTGTGACTAAACCATACTTCCTCTGTACAGCTGTCTGCTTTCAAGAGATGTGTGGTGATGCTGCATTGCAATGTAGACCTGTTATCGGCTATTTTATTTGGTCAGAAATAATTTATGACCAGTGGGCTACTATTCTGATGATTTGAAGTAGCTAGAATCACCACAGCAAAAAACACCAGGTAAACATAAAACACACATATGCTAACACTTTTAAAACTGTCTCTTTTTTATGACAGAAGATGGATTGGTAGAGAGAAGGGCAGTTCTTGACTGTAGAGCCTGTTTTTACACAACAGGTGATTGCATCATTTTAAAGTCATAACTTCTGCTTTTACTTTCATTCAAATGCACAAGGTGAGTTGCTATTTAAAAGCCATCTGTAGTGGGATGCCTGGGTGGGTCAGTTGGTTAAGCTGCTGCCTTCAGCTCAGGCCATGATCCCAGGATGCTAGGATCGAGTCCTGCATCTGGCTCCTTGCTCAGCAGAGAGACTACTTCTCTCTTTGCCTCTGCCTGCTTGTTCTCTCTCTGTCTCTGACAAATAAATAAATAAAATCTTAAATAAAAAAAGAATAAAAGCCATCTGTGGCAAAACTTTTGCATATTAGATGCCTTATGATATGTCTGTTTTGTAAATTGAGACTGTCATCTATTGGGCTTATTACTTATAATGGGGAGAAAAATGTTTGCCATCATCATTAGTGAGAAAGAGCTTCCATACCAATTTGTTAAAGTAGAGAAATAAGTTAACCAGACTTTTTTGAGGAGGTGAGTTTCAAGTCACTTGAGGACTATACCAGATCCAAACAGTAAAGGATCTCCAAAAGAAGATTGCTCCAGTAATCTGAAGAAAGGCAAACAAACAAACAAAAAAGCCAAAAACACTGGCCCTCCTAGTTTAATGGAAAAAGGTCTGGCCACACTGAGTGGTTGGTTTTCCAAGAGGATTTATGGAGCATCTAAGGTCAAACCACCACTTCTCAGCCAGGCAGCAGGGTTTTCAGGAAGCCATGCCACAAGGTTTGGTTTATAGGCAAGTGAAGTATCTATGGAGCCTTTCTTCTCTCTAAAATTATAAATAATTCCAGTTTCACACATGCCAAATTTTCTCTAAATCCCTTCAGATTCATACTGATGAATCTTCACTGTAATTATTAATTATAACTACCACTAATTGAGAATTCACTGGGTGCTGGCATGGGCTCTGTGTGAATTTCTCATTCAGTCTTCATGAATAGCATTTCACAAATGGAGAAACTGAGGCACAGAGAGGTGCAGTAACTAGACCTAGCTTGCCAAATTATGAAATCTGGCAATGTCACCCCAGAGTCTATGTGCTTCTCTGCTGTATTATAGGGTCTCTTTATAAGCTTGATAACCTTTCGTTAGAAGGAAGAAACAACTGTGACATACTCTATTCAATGGTTTGCAAAATGCTCTCACTTACATAGTTCATTTTTACCTCTGCAGGAAGGGTAGCTGAGGTTCCAAGATATAAATGTGAGGTTTAGAGACATCAAGGTCACATCTCTACTAGATAATGGAGCTGGAGCTTGAAATAAAGTCTTGTAATGAACTCAGAACTCATGGCTTAGTAAGATTCAGAAAAAAAAGTTCCAAGGGGACTACACAGAAACTAGAGGGGATTAGCAAAATATCTTATTAATAGAGACAGGCAGTTTTAGTAAGTAGGGTTCAGTATATCTATGACACAGAGCCTGAACAAATCACCTCATTGAAAATCTATTTTTGATTCTTCTATGCCTAATACAATAGAGTTTATATAGGTAGCAGTTTTCTGTTCTCCCTCTCCCTCTTTCCCCGTGTATGTGTGTGTGTGTGTGTAATATATCAGTTTGGTTATCAGTTTGTTTGGTTTTTTTGGATTACCACAATAAGTTTAGCTGGCATCCATCATATCAATTTTTACTTTAAATAAAAACATGGTGGATGTATATATCCAAACAGTTTATTTAGAAAATGTCTTTTGAGGTTTGCACATTGGCCTGGTTGTGTATTAAGTACTGGAAATCCAAAAGACCGGCGTCTGGGTGGATCAGTTGTTAAGCATCTGCCTTTGAGGTCCAGTCATGATCTCAGAGTCCTGGGATTGAGCCCCCACATCAGGCTCCTTGCTCAGTGGGGTGTCTGCTCCCTCTCCCTCTGTTCCCCCTCCCAACCCTGCTCATGCTCCCCCCACCCCCCGCCAACAAATAAAATCTTAAAAGAAAAAAAAAAGAGAGAAAGAAAAGACAATGAAGTCGGTACCCAGACAGGTGGGTACTGGTGCACAAATAAGTGGGGCAGTAATCTAGCGTTACAACTGCTCTAGCAAGTACAAGGCTAAACTAGCATCTCCAACCTCCAATCACAGCCTTGGGGATGCAGGAGGACTTCCCAAAGCAGTAAGCGAGTTAGGAAGCTAATCAATTTCCAGGTCCCTAACCTTCTTTAAGTCTTTCTCAGGCCCTTCCTGCAGGAACACATTCAAGGAGGAAGCATCTTATAATGGGGTTCTCTTTGCCACCTCCCATTACACAACGTCCCTTCTCCCAGTCTGCAAAGAAACAGCTTTTCTTTCATTCACTCTGAATTGTTCAGCAACCCACCAGAACATAAAGAAATTGATGGTTCAGATTACAGTGTCAGAAAAACCTTCTCTAATCAAGTCACCATAAACCCACTGCCAGGCTTCCTGTCTGTTTTACTGCTACTTCTCTCCCGCTCCGGGTGGAGGATGGCATTAGAAAAGAAGTTTTGGTGTGCATTGCCATAGTCTCCGTTCAGACTATGTTAAAGATGGAAGCAGCAGGGGCAATGCCATTTTGTTTAAAAATCTTGCCTCTTCCATGACTTGACTCTGGTTTGTGAATCATCAAGGCTGGAGAGGAACACTGAAGAGGGCGGGTCCTTATCTCATCCAGGTGACAGACGCATGGCAGGCCTCCAGGCTTTATCTCTCCATGTTAAAATTAGAGTATTTGAGGTTTATTAAAAAAACATCAGGAATCACAAATCTGTGGGGTGTGCCCTACAGTGTGTGCTGTAGGGTGTGCTGACAGTGTGTACTACTGTCAGCAGGAGAAAGCTTGATAGACTCTCTTCCCATCTGTGTCTCTGTTGCATATTTAGAATGTTCTCAAAGGAGTATTAAGTGCTCTGTTTACTTCTGATGGAGAATGACAAATCTAAGAGCAAAAGAGATGTAGCTAAGAGAAGTTAGTATTTTATGTTTTCTTGAAGATGTGTTACACTCACAGGAAAAGCATTTTCTTTTTTCTTTTGTTCTTTTTTTTTTTTAAGATGATATGTATTTACTTGACAGAGACCACAAGCAGGGGAGCAGCAGGGTAAGGGAAAGGGAGAAGCAGGCTCCCCAGTGAGGAGGGAACCTGACATGGGGCTCGATCCCAGGACTCTGGGATCATGACCTGAGCTGAAGGCAGACACTTAACCAACGGAGCCAACCAGGTGCCCCAGGAAAAGCATTTCCATTAACTTTTTCCAAAAGATTAGTGTATCCCCAAATACCACATTTTCCTTTGTGCTTATCTTTTGCTCAGTGTCACTCATCAGTCACATCTCATTCCCTCCTCCCCCATTTACCGCATAATTAAAACCAGTTTATCTTAGTGGTCATATATTGTGGATTCCGCTGTAAATAATGCACTTAACAACCATGAATAAAACCTAATACATCTGGGTTGTAGCCCAGAGCCTTTTCTTCTTGCTGTTAATTTCTTCCAAGTAGATTAACCCTGACTCTTACCAACACAACAGCTACTTATGGGCTGGTGTAAAACAAAATGTTCTCTAAAGCAATCTAGGATATAATACTCTGGATTTTAAAAAAACAGCCTCATTTAATTAGGATTAATTTCTCCCTCTCAGAGTTAATATGTGATCTATTTTGGTAAAAAGCAAAATTAAAAGCTTACTTATTTCCAGACATGAAAGGCTATTTCTAGTCTAGATTCTATCTGGAATCTTCAGGTGTCTGTTCCTCTCCGTCCATCTGTCATTTCTGTTTAGCGTACTGCATGATGACCCAGTTTGCCATGCTGAGGGTTTCTTCTGTGTGCAAAGGAAAAGGGGAAGTGCAAATGAGGGTGAGGGGAAGGTCAGGAAGGGAGAGATGAAGAAAGAATCTCGAGGGGCAGCTCCAGAAGGTGCAGAGCCCCATATGTAGACTGAGCTCAGCACTGTGCACAGTAAGCCCAATGGTTTCAAAGTGGAGTGTGTGCACCCAGGTTCTGCAACAAAGAAAACTGGGTGCCGGAAGCATTGGTTATATGTGTGTTTTCTTTACTAGGTCAGAAAAATTGCTTGTATTGAACTCACATGGGTTGACCTGGGCACCCTATGCTCCACCTGAGTATCAGATGATCACCGTGTCCTGAGCTTTCCTCGGGAGCAGAGGGGCAGCTTCACCCCTCCCAAGGCACTACCTGTGCGGCCTTCTGCATTTGCCCTCTATCAGAAGGCTGTGATTGTGGCATGTGACGAGAGCTCGATTAAGAAGATTTACAGATTATGCCAGCCAGTATTAATTGATAATCCTTGCAAAAAGGAAAACTGGCCTTAAAAGATATCTGCAAACAAAACAAAAACGAAAAATTAAAAGCATAAAATCAGAATAAAGAAAATATTGAAAACGTAAAAACAAGGATCTAACAAAAATAAGACAGCTAATATTTTTCAGTTATTACAAGTTCTCCATTATTCATGTTCCAAGTTAAAAATATTAGTGATTTAGGGGTGCCTGGGTGGCTCAGTTGTTAAGCTTCTACCTTCGGCTCGGGTCATGATCCCAGGGTCTTGGGATCAGTCCCTCGTCAGCTTCCCTGTTCAGTGGAAAGCCTGCTTCTCCTTCTCCCACTCCCCCTGCTTGTGTTCCCTCTTTCATTGTGTCTCTGTCAAATAAATAAATAAAAATCTTTAAAAATATATATTATGATTTAATCAGAACTGATAAGAAGCGGGCCATAGAATTTTGGTATCATCAGGAAGACTGTTTAAAAGGGATTTATATCTACTATCATTACTGATTACTTGGGTCTTGTGTATATTGGGCCTTTAGCCAAGGACGGTATAAGAAAACAACCGTAATTTGGAAGACATTTTAAAATGTGAATTATTTCATGATTATGTCATCTTTTTTACTACTATTTGTGTGTATGACTTATTATGTATTAGGTTATTTTCATAAATAACTAAGCAAACATGTTGGGCTTATATGCTGCTTTGGTTGACATTGTAACAAAACAACCCAAGGCTTTGTGAACAGCAATGTACTATTATCTTTCATGATCTGTGGGTCATCTGAGCTCAGCAAGGTACTTTTAACCTGGGGTTTTTTTTTTTTTAGATTTTTTTTTTTAAGATTTTATTTATTTATTTGTTAGAGAGAGAGAGAGAGCGAGCACAGGCAGACAGAGAGGCAGGCAGAGGCAGAGGGAGAAGCAGGCTCCCTGCCAAGCAAGGAGCCCGATGTGGGACTCGATCCCAGGACACTGGGATCATGACCTGAGCCGAAGGCAGCTGCTTAACCAACTGAGCCACCCAGGCGTCCCTAACCTGGGATTTGTTATGTGGTTTCAGTCAGACTTCTGGAAGCTCTACGGGGCTGGATGTTCAAGATAGAACACATGTGGCTGGCAGTGGATGTTGGATGTTGGCTGGGAGCTCATCTGGGTTTTTGTGAGCCATGGTCTCTCCATGGGATTCGAGCTTTGTACAGAATGGTGTCTGGATTCCAAATGTGGGAGACACAAATGCTGCCAGGTCAATGAAAGTATGCCCCTAAAATGGAACAGTGTTACTTCTACATTTGTGCCATATTCTGTTGGTCAAAACAGTCACAGGGCCTACCGAGATTCAAAAGGGGAGGGAAAATAAGCCACCTCATGATGGGGTTGGGCAGAAGAGTATATATAATGGAAGATAATATTATGGCCATCCTTGAAAAATACAGTCTGCCATAAATGCTAAGGTTTTTCCTGATGGGGTATATAATCATAACATTTGGACAACCAGAATAACTCAGAATTATAGGTAAGATCACATACTTTGTGGTCAAACCGACTTCACCTAGAGTTCTTCAATCTTGGGAAATCTAGCTGACCTCTCTGAAAATTGAGAAAATAGAATCTATGGGGTGGGGTGGGGACACTTTTGAATATTAGATAAGAAAATGTATACCCAAAGTACCCAGAATATCATAACTGGCTGGATCAATAGCAGATATTATTATGGTTTTGAGTTGGGGAGTGACTGGTTTAGAAAAAGCTTTTCAGAGCAAGCACTCAGATAATAGCATGGAGGATGTATCAGATAGAGAAGGTGGAAGATCAAGGGATGGGGCCAGGGGGACCACTGGGGAGACCACCATCAGGTGAGGACCATCAGGGAAGGAGAGAAGCAGGAGAAGACATGTGCAGGCAGAAGTCTCAGTATGGGGGCGCCTGGGTGGCAAAGTGGGCTAAAGCCTCTGCCTTCGGCTCGGGTCATGATCCCAGGGTCCTGGGTCCCTGCTCCATGGAAAGCCTGCTTCCTCCTCTCTTTCTCTGCCTGCCTCTCTGCTGACTTCTGATCTCTGTCTGTCAAATAAATAAATAAAATCTTTTAAAAATAAAAAAAAAATTTAAAAAAAAGAAGTCTCAGTATGAATTGGTGACTTACTGAATGGGGGGTGAGAAAGGGAAGGGAAACACCTAGAGCTGTGCTTTTTTGCTTTTGAGATTGAGGTTTCGTAATCAGTAAGTAAATTTTATTAAGAATCTGGTCTCGTAAAATCATCAGGTCCTAATGGAACATCATTGTGTGAGAGTCATATTTTTTGTTTTTGTTTTGTAAATCAATTCATTTTATTGGTAAACTTATTGTTCAAAGTAGAAAACATGACATTAAAGATGTCATATCATTATATTTCAAATAAAGTTAACTGTTAACTGAATTGAGCCCCCCCCCAAACAATATGTTGAAATCCTAAACTACCTGTGAATGTGATCTTATTTGAAATTAGGGTCTTTTCAGATGTAATCAAGTTAGAGTGAGGTAAAGCTGAAACAGGAGGAGCACTTAATCCAGTATGACTTGTGTCCTTACGAGAAGAGGGAAATAGAGACACCTGTAATCTCCCCTCAGAGACTGAAGTGCCGGGGCTGTGCACCAAGCAACACCTGGGGTTACCAGAAGCTGGAAGAGAGGGAGGGAAGGATTTTCCACTGCAGGTTTTAAAGGAAGCCAGGCCCTAACCACACCTAGCCCCCAGAATTGCAAGACAGTGTGCATGCATGCACGTGTGTGTGTGTGTGTTTAAAGATTATTTATTTATTTTAGGACGGGAGGGGCAGAGGGAAAGTGAGAGAGACACTCAAACAGACTCTGCACTGAGCGTGGAGCCTAATTTGGGCCTCCATCTTTCAGCCAGCAAATCATGGCTGGAACTGAAACCAGGAGTCGGATGCTTAACCAACTGAGCCACCCAGTTGCCCCCTTATCTGTGGTTTTAAGCCAGCCAGTTTATGGTACTTTGTTACCACAGTCCTAGGAAACAGATACAGTAACTATGTATATATACTACACCATTGTATTCATTTTACTTGGTTAAAGGGGCTTGGCATTAAATAAGCCCAACTAATTCTTTTTTTTTTTTTAAGATTTTATTTATTTATTTGACAGAGAGAGATCACAAGTAGGCAGAAAGGCAGGCAGAGAGGAGGAAGCAGGCTCCCCGCCAAGCAGAGAGCCTGATGCGGGACTCGATTCCAGGACCCTGAGATCATGACCTGAGCCGAAGGCAGAGGCTTAACCCCCTGAGCCACCCAGGCACCCTCAACTAATTCTTTTGTCAAGATTTCTTTCCCATTCACCTTTCAGAGATGTGAGGTGGGGCTTTCTCAGGACAGCTAAAAGCTGTGCCTCGTCCATCTGTGCCTTCCCAATGGTAAGCAAAAACTTGTAAATCATAGGTATGCAGTTTGTTTGATGAACCAAACTGGGCCTTTTAAAAACATTTCATTAAAAACAAAAAGAAACAGGGGCACCTGGGTAGCTCAGTGGGTTAAGCCTCTGCCTTCGGCTCAGGTCATGATCTCACGGTCCTGGGACTGAGCTCTGCATTGGGCTCTGTGGTCAGTGGGGAGTCTGCTTCCACCTCTCTCTCTCTCTGCCTGCCTCTCTGCCTACTTATGATCTCTCTATCAAATAAATAAAATCTTAAAAAAAAAAAAGAAAAAAAACAATGAGGGTGCCTAGGTGGCTTGGTCAGTTGAGCATTGACTCTTGGTTTTAGCTTAGGTCATGATCTCAGGGTCATGAGACCAAGCCCCGCATCAGGCTCTACATTCAATGCAGGGTCTACTTGGGTTTCTCTCTCTCTCTCCCCTCCCTCACCATACTCTGTCTCTCCAAAATAAATAAATAAATAAATAAATCTTTGGGTAAAAAATCCCTTGAAAGGCTGGATAGATATTTTTAAGGTCCCCTCCCATATAATATTGTTCTGATCATTAATATATCTAATCAAAGGACTACCTTTAAGTGACAAAGAATCATGATTTTTAAAAATTAAAAGTAGAAATATAACAGTAGCTAATGCTTATTGAGCAATACCAAGATGCTAAATATTGCTGGGTCCTTTATGCATATCTTCATGCTGAATCTCATCACTGCCTTATTCCTCTGATTTTACATGTGAGACTCAAAACGGGTAATTTGCCAAAGGTCATAGAGCTGATAAGTGATAGAGCCAGGGTACCAGCCCTCCACTAGGACCAAATACATGACAATACTCAAGTCTCCCTGAGACGAGAGCCACATGTGGCTAGTAAAATATAAAAGAAAATTAATTAAAATTAAGCAAAATTAAAAATTCAGTGCCTTAGGCACACTAACCATGTTTCAATGCTCTATAGCCCCATATGGATTGGTATAGGTAGAGAACATTTTCATCACTGTAGAAAGTTCTATTAGGAAGCACTTGTCCAATCCCTTAACAGAATACATTGAAAACCCATGTTACAGCCAGTTAAGGGAGAGAAGGAATAGCAGAAGGAAGACAATAGAAGAACGAGAAAGATTTAGGGTGAGAGAGAGACTTTTAGTGAAGAAAGAAGCCTATGTCTAGGAGTAGAGTGGGCTTTGAGGACATTTTTAGTCTGTTATATTGCAAATGTTGGCAGTGGAAATTCCAAAGCATGTTAAAATATACTTTTTAAAAATTAGAGAGCTACAATATAACAGATAAATCTCAACTGTGCGCCTGGCATTGAGTGAGGGAGGACTTCTAGGTCGACAAATAGACCTAAGTTACTGTCATAAAAATTAGAGCAACAATAATCAAATGATTAAAGTACGGCAGTTATTTTGAAGTGGAAAAATTCTATGGAAATAAATAGCAGTAGAGCCCATGGTAACCTTGATTGGGTTCAGGGGTGCCTCCCTGAGGACAAAGTGCCATATAAACTGAGAAAGGAAGGATTAGACAATCATCCAATGGCAGGGGACTTTTTAAGGCAGATGGCCAGCTGCAAGAAGGCCTGGTGTGAAGAAGGACTCAAACAGTTAAATGTGTGGCTGGAGAGAGGGAGAGCAGCAAAAGGTGAGCCAGGGAGTTAGTTGGGGGCAGGGATCAGAATTTGGGATGGACGGGAGAGCTTGTTAAAATATCTGTCATTAGAGTGATGTAAAGCTTTGAGGATTTTTTAGCCTACAAGAGATGTGTTCAGATTTGCATCTGGAGAGGATTTCTGTACATGCTAAGGATGCTTTAAAAGGAAGCAAGGCTGAAGATGGGGAGGCTACTTGGAAGCTATTTGGTACTGGGATGGCAGAAATATGTCTGGAAAAATGGCGACTGTCAGGATATTTGGAGCTAGAATGTTGATCGGCGATACATTTTACATCCTACAACTGGCCAAATCTATTCTGTCTTATTTTTGTAAATACAGTTTTATGGGAACCCAGCCATGCCCGTTCTTTTACATACTGCCCATGGCTGCTTTGAAATACATTGACAGATCTCAGGAATTGCAGCAAAGACCCCATAGCCCTAAAGGCTAAAGTATTTACTGTCTGGCCCTTTAAGAAAATGCCAACTGAGATAAATGATCATTATTTTCATTTATTGAGGCATTAACACTTACTAGATAACGTTCTGAATAATTTTCATATGGTACGTATGTTATGATACTCTATCCCAACTGGCAAACATGAAGTGTTGCTATTGTCCCATTTACAGAGGCACAGATGTGACATTTTCACTCACACCCATAGCATCATTTACCACTCCATGCCACGAACTCATCAGATGTTGACTTCTAAACCAGACCTCTCATTTGAACTTCAGACAAGCATGTCTCCAACAGCCAGTCTCAGAGATGGCTCCAATCTCTGTATCTCCTCAAACCACATCGTCTTTCAGTGTTCCATTTTTCTTAGTGAATATCACAACCAGAAGAGCAAGCCAGAATCAAAGGAGCCTTCCTTGGCACTTCTCTCTCCCTGTTCCTTCTCTTGTCCATTCTATTGAAAGATTACTGAAATCTGGCTGCTTCTCTTCATCTGGGTCACCTATCACCTGCCAAGTCCATCTTATTCATAGGATCATCATTTATGTGGGTTCTGTAGCCGCTTTCTTGTAAACCCATTTCACTCCACCCAGACCCTCCTCCAGTCTTCAAACTGCAGCCAGAGTGTGCTTTCAGCCCTGTCTACCTCTTCTACCTCCATTCCCCACCTACCCTAACCTTTCCATGGCTTTGCTTGTTCTTAGGATTCCCATCAGTTTTTTCATTGTGTTTTTATGTTGTTTCACTGTTTTTGAATTACTCTACAGATAACGGATAGGAAATCAAAAATCATCCTTGTCAATACACATGAAATAAATTCTGACGGTCACGGTTCAGTTAACTTAGCTTCTCAATTGTGGAAGAAGTCAGTTTTATGTCCCATTGCAAATTGATGTCACTGTTTCAGACTCAGAAATGTGTCTGTTCTTCGAGTAAGTTTTAACATCTGCCTGGTAACTTCATTACAGGAATTAATACAAGACTACAAACTCTAATACAAGTTCATTTTATATGTATGTGACAGTCATGCTTTTACCTTTCTCAGGGAAATTATCCTTTAATTCTATGAGGCATTATGCGTGGTTGGCTCTCTGCCAATGCTCCCAGCCTCCCCCTGAACCAAGCACCCTCTGCTTTCTCCACTCCAGCCCTGGCTCTCTTTTGTTTCCTATAAGCACCATGTTCATTCTCCCTTCAGAGATGTCCTTTCCTGGAATTCACTTTCACCCCAGATGTTTTTTCATCCCTTCTTGTAGTAAATATGTTTTATCCTCCAGGTCTCTAGTTAGGAATGCCTGGCTGGAAAACCTTTCCAGACCTTTCCAAGCAGGATACATTCCATTATTAGAGGCTAGTAAAACACAGGTGGCACTTGTTACCTTTGCAATTTTACATTTTAGAATTTATTGATGCTTTCCAACAAAGTAACATTTTTCTAGATGGCTGCAGGCAGTGCATGATAATAGGATGGAGGTAGGCTCACACTGCATCTCAGCACCTAGCCCAGAGCTTTCTCCTTCACAAATGTTACCAGAAAATAAATATCTTAGATTTTTGGCTGTAAATACTGCTCAGGAGAGCGGTGGACTGACAAAATGTGTTTTTGGGAGCCATCACCACATAGGGTCATCCATGAAAATGCACAGGAAGCATGGGGCACCTGGGTGGCTCAGTGGGTTAAAGCCTCTGCCCTTGGATTAGGTCATGATCCCAGGGTCCTGGGATTGAGCCCCACATCGGGCTCTCTGCTCCACAGGGAGCCTGCTTCCCTCCCCCCACCCCCCACCTGCCTCTCTGCCTACTTATGATCTCTCTCTCTGTCAAATAAATAAATTTTAAAAAAAGAAAAGAAAATGCACAGGAAGCAAAACCATTGGGCTGAGCAAAATGAAGGCTATTAGGAGCCTTGTTCAGGTGTAATAACTGGGCAGGAATCCAACTGCAGCCATTTGAAGTGGGAAGAAGTAGAAGCAGTTAATACAGATGCCCTTGCACAAAGTTTGGCTCTGACAAGATGAGAGGTATAAGTGGCACTGTGGTAATTCTTTAATAACCTCATTCTTGTTTTATATATGCTTTCTTGACTGAAAAGCAAGGATTTACAAGTAACATGTAAAATAGCAAGAAAACTTGAGCTGTGTAGTATCCACCTTTAAAACAATTATAGGCTTTTAATGCATGTCTGGTGTAGTCAGTTAAATCAAGGTTTTGAATGCAAATCAATTGTTAGTTCTTCAGCCAAGGGTTTCTTAATTTTAGGCATGGGGACAAGGTTGGAAAATGGCAGCCTTATAGTTTAGTCTGTACTTTCTATTTTTAATTTGATTTTAAATTTCTTCAAAGAGACTGGTTTCCAGGGACTTGTGACCTGCCTGGGCTATATGGTCTTTGGAGCTTCATAAGAGGCTTTTCTATGCCTTTTATGAAAGGAAAGGAGGGAGGGAGAAATGAATGTCTTCTGAGTTGATAAGATTAGAGCTATATTGTTGTGAAGGCTGTATGAAATCAGTTCTAAAATCAGACCAGATTTAACCGCACTTACCCAGAATAAATGGCCCTCCTCCTTTCCAAGAACAAATCAGCCCAAGTCACCACTTCCTATTAGTTCTGAAGCCCAGAAAAGCCCATAACTTAGGCTGACGTTGCCCTGGGAGAACACAGCAGAGGAGGCAGTAGCTTCCTTTCCCCTTTCAAAGGTCGCTTTATCAGCTCTCTCTCTCTCTCTTTTAAATAAACATATAATGTATTATTAGCCCCAGGGGTACAGGTCTGTGAATCGCTAGGTTTACACAATTCACAGCACTCACCATAGCACATACCCTTCCCAAAGTCCATAACCCCACCACCCTCTCCCTACCCCCCTCCCCCCGGCCCCCCTCCCTTTTTTTTTGGATTAAGAGCCTCTTTTGGTTTTTCCCCCCCCCGACCCCTTCTTTTTTTTTTTTTTCTTTTCCCCCCCCCCACCCCCCCCCCACGTTGTATCAGCTTTCTTTATAAATATTGCGCTCACGGGCTTAGGTACATCAGAAAGCTCAGTTCGATTTGGGAGCTCTCTCTCCATAGTCTATTTTGCCTGAAAACGCTGAATAGGGTGGGTCTAAGTAGCACCGAGGTCTTGGCCGAAAGAGCTCCTAGAGATATGACTGAGCCTGGGAGCCCTGCTACACCCCGCAACAAATCCACTCGAGTAGGTGGCGCAAAGAAATAGAAACCCAGATTCATATTCTTCCTCATCAGTTTGCGCGTGCGGGGGGGTGGCAGATTAGAGCAGTGCCCAACTGCCAGTCCTGGGCTGCAAACTGCCTTTAGTCGGTTTGTGCAAGGAAACTCTCCCCTAATGTAAATTAATTTCCCCAAGGTGGCCTTCGCCTTGGCTGAGGGGCGTTTCCGGACCGCTTACCCAGGGGTTGTTTGGTAAATAAGGGCGCTCATGAAGTGCCTGCATTTGGAAAGGCGCTCGCCTGCGGCGCGCATTCCCGTGCCCCAGCCCCGGAGCAGGTGGCAGGGACGAGGGCTTTGGTTTTCCCGGCTGAACAGGGAGAAGGACCCGACCGGTGGAGGCTCCTCCTCCAGGGATGCTGGAGGGACTGCGTCGTTCCCTGCGCCTCGCCCTGGCGCGGGGCCCCCGGCGGTTGCAGCCCGAGCCGCGCAGTCCGTGCGCGGGGGCTTGGCCGCGCCGCCGGGTTTCGTGTCCAGCCGCGCGCTGCGTGCCGCCGCCGCTCTCCGCAGCCGCGCGCTCCCGGAGGCTCCGCATGGCCAGCCCGACCCGCGCCGCTGCGGCCCTAGCCCGTCAGGTACCTGAACCCGGGCGTTTGTGGAAGGGGGGCTGAATGGACCCTGGGTCTCTGAAGCCAGCCGGCCTGGTCCGGCGCATTGTTGGCGTTTCCTATATCATCCTGCTTCGCCGCGCATCGCCGTTGTCTCCACCCAGCCGTTTCTTCCTTCCCCAACCCTAAGCGAAATCTAGACCTCCAGCCCTCGAACTCCGCTTTGGAAAGGCCCCTGCCCGCCAGGTCTAACGCCCAGCCGGTGACCCGCTGTGGAGCGCGGCGCAGACAGCTACCGGGAACGCTAGGGTCGCCATGGAAGCCGCTTTGGGGGAGGAGGGGGAAGCGGAATTTCTGGGTGGCCAGAACTGACAGCCACATCCTGCGTGCTTTCACCATCCCAAAATATTTTGACCACAGCCTTCTGCCTCCTTGGATCCCTCCCCTTTTTTCCCCCTCTCTCACATAGCTATTAGCAGATTAGGCTTTTTTATTTTTTTTTCTTTTCTTTTTAAAGGTCTGCACCTTTCCCCAATTCGTCCCACTTCCATTGTGTTCTTAAATATCTTTTAAGTTACTGCCTAATTCCCTGAGGTTTTGTTCTTAACCTGTGAGGTTTGGTGTCCACGCGCCTGCATTGCAGGACCCCGTCCATGGAGAAAATGGTTCATTCTCGTTCTCATCCCTTTTCCAGTCTTGCTATTGTGCGCGAGTGATTGACAAGACCACGAGGCTGAGCGCGCCCAGGAGATTTTTCTATAAATGGCTTAAAACCCTAGTCTAGAATATTTACTCGGATATGAGGGGGGACAATTACCTTCTTGTTCTTTGCTGGTGAACCCTGGCTTTGTAGGGCGACCGCGGAGTGTAGCCGGTCTGCCCTAAGCCAGCGGTGGAGGACTAAAACAGCTGCGTCGTCCGGAAGGGTAGAAAGTGAAGGACAACACTCCCAGGACGCTCTCCTTTGGGGCTGGTGCCTGGGTGCTTGACCCTCCTTTTCCTGTTTGCTTGGGTACCTGAGCGGAGCCCGCGGTGTGATGGTAAGCGATCCTGATTACCCCAGGCCGCAGTTGCCCACCTGGCTTTACTTAATGAATTTAATTCTTCTTTAAGGACTGCAATAACGGATGCCCCCCAGAATGTACTGGAGAAGCGGGATCAAAGGAGGTGGTGGGGACTTTCAAGGTAAGTTATTTGCCAGAGGTTAAGTGAAACAGTAATCAACTGAATAAATCTATTTCTTGTTGAGATTTGGGCAATTTTCACCTGTGCGTTATATGGTATTTTAGGTATGCTGCCATACATTTTCAATTCCATTCTTGGGAGGGGGATCATTTGGGGAGCAGTAGTATCTTCACATCTAAAATTACCAGGCAGTTAATTGCTTATTTCATTTCAGGAGTCATAACTTTTTCTTGGAACACAGTTAATTTGTAAATATTCACCTAGAGGTTTATCTGATTGTATAAATAAGTATAACCCTTCACTAGTGGAAAAAGTTACACTTACCATTTTTCTCTTTAAAGCAACACCTAACATTTTACAGTAAATGTGTTATACTTCCTTACTTTCTTTCTGAATTATGGGGTTTATATATTAAGTAATCTTATATAACTTCCCAGGTGACTAATGAGGAGAAAATGAGAAAGAATCTTGTAAAAGCACTTTGAAAATCATAAAAATACAAAGATAGGGTGTATTATTATTTTCTCTATGAATCATTATCTCCACCCCACCCCAC
>ML109867.1:55019-67969 GCA_003697995.1 Taxidea taxus jeffersonii | reverse complement strand
CCCCCCCAAATAAATAAGTAAATCTTTTTTAAAAAGAAGTTAATAAGGGAGGCAAAAAGGTAAAAATATTAGTAGAATGATAATAAAAGGGCAAATTTGTGGACATGGAATATGAGGAAAGGACCTATACAACTTGGTTTTCAAGGAAAGTAAGAGAAAAAACAGTCCAGGCAGAGGACCCATCAAGTGGGATGTCAGGTCATGTAGTGGTTTTACAATTAACATAGATCTCCTAGAGGCTGGGAGACTATAAAAATCAGTGTTAGACTCCATCCCTCACAGGGTGAGAGATTAACCAGGGTAGTCGTATTAGCAATTCCCAAAGCCTAGTTCTACAAATCCTGTGATCCTGGACCTTTTGAGATCAGTTCACATTAAAGACTTTGTTTCAGTGATTGGTATTTAGATGGAAGACTTCCTTTAAATAAAAATTAAAACATCCCGAGTGCCTTCTAATAGTATTGAGTCCTGTTTTCACCATCAGACCATGAGCTTTCTGATACTCATACATCCTGGTATTCCCAGAGCCAACTCAGCGCTGAACATAAGCCTTCAATAAATTTAGTCGAATGGATGAGTTACACATGCAGACAAATTGTGTTTAATATGAAATAAAAGAACAAGAATTTAAAAAATAAAAGCATTAGGGAAGACATAATTTAAATTTGCAGTTCTTCTTTGAAGAAGTGAAAATTAGTTGAGGCCTAAATGATAAATAGAAATAGCTAGCTAAGCATGGTGAGAAGAGCATTTCTGGCTGAGAGAAAAGCACAGTCTGTGTATGAGTAACCAAATGGGAAAATCAGAAAGGTAGCAGGAACTAGATCATATATAACCTTCTAGAACATGTTCAGGATTTGAGTGTTTGGTATGAAGTGTAATGAGAAACTGTTGCAGGGAGTGTAGTAGGAAAAGAAAAAAAAATGTCTGGATGTATATTTTTAAAAATATAATTCTGGTAGCTGTCCAAGAGAATAATTTGGAGAGGGATGGAATGTGGGAGAAAGGGATGCAGTTGGGTGACTACTGCAGGCAGGGGTTCTTGGTGTCCTGGACTAAACAGTGCATTAGAAGGTTGGAGATATACTTTTGAAGTAGAATCGACAGGACATACAAGTGAACTGGCTGCAGTAGATATTATGTAAAGGTACCAAGTTTTCTGCCTCAAAGACTGGAGAAATAAATGCATTCTTTAATAAAGATCCATAGTTTGGTTTGTCTTAGATCAGTTTGACATGTCTTTGAGATTTTCAGGTATGGATTAATTAATTTAACAAGCTCCTTAGTTTGAGCCAGGAAATGTAATAGGAGCTGGAAAAACAAAATATAGTCAAAGCTTTCAAGAAACCTAAAATCTAGTGGGAGAAAAGCATATAAACAGTAACAACACAGTGTACTTGTGCTGCGGGTAGATGAGGAATGAATGAAGTATTATGAAAAAATGAAGGAGGGCATACTTAACGTGGAGAATTGGAGGACCTATAATCTTGGTGTGCCTGGGTGGCTCAGTGGGTTAAAGCCTCTGCCTTTGGCTCAGGTCATGATCCCAGGGTTCTGGGATTGAGCCCTGTGTCAGGCTCTCTGCTCAGCGGGGAGATTTAAAGAAAAAAAAAGTATAATCTTGAGGCATAATCTTCAACTCACTTTTTTTAAAAAGTGAAGAGGTTCATATTAGAAGGAGTGTGCAACATCAAGGCTTTAAATGGCACCACCATTCTCTTAGGTGCCCTAACCAAGATGAAATGTGCCATATTAGACTCTTCTTTATGCCTGGCCACCCACATCCAGTCACTTGTCAAGCCTGGCTATTTGAGTTTCTAAATATTCTTATTCCCTCCCTTCCTCTCCATTTGTACAACTCTTCCCTTGACCAGGTTCTCATTATCTCATATTTGAGCATTGCTGTAATTTCCCAGTGTACTTCCCTATTCCAAAATATATGCCACATAACTAACTCTAAGTCTACTTTTCATGTTGCTGCTGGATAATGTATCCAAAATACAGTTATCCTTTTACTTCATTGTTCAACACTTGGTAGTTTTCGTATCTCTACTGGATACATTCTAAGGTTTTCAATGTGGCATACAAAATCCCCTCTCATCTCTACCCTCATATAACCTTTCTAGTTCCAGTCACTACCACTTGGCAACTCTCATTTTACCCCCTACCATCAAGGACTGTTTATAATACATTCTCTATACACAATACCATTTTACTCCTGCATGTCCATACCTGTGTTATCTTCTCTGCTTGGAAGGCACGTACTCCTCTTTACTTGAGTAACTCTGACTCAATCCTTTCTTATGCGATTCAAATGTCACCTTCTCTCTGAAATCTTTGTTGATGTACTTAGACTGAGAAGCCCCCTATACCGTATTTCTAAAGCAAATTCTCCTTCCCTCTTTAGGTCAGTTTTCAAACTGGATTTTAATGGCCTTTATCTTTATCTTCCTCTCCTACTGAATCATTCGTTTTCCAAGGATGTAACCCTATCTCAATCATATTTGCATTACCAGCATCTGACATGATGCCTGGCACAGGGCAGAAACTCAGTCAGTGTATGTCAACCAGCAGGAAGATTGTGGGGGAGTCTAACAAATGAAGATGAAAGTACATATTAGGGCCATCCTGTGACAATAGGATTTAACTAAAGAGTTTGGACTTTATCCTATAATCTGTGTAAGGCAGGTAGATGTTTTCAAGCAGGAGAATGAGAGGCTTTTCCTCCGGCTGCATGCATACATGTAAGTGGGTGTGTATGTGGGAGTAGCGGAGGAGAAGGTGGAAGCAATAACTGCCAAACTTGGAAAGGTCTCTGAATTGATATTATGTGAAGTTTAACCTTTAATTGAGATCTACGGCATTTTTCTAAGTAGCCTATAGGTGTTTGCGACTCTGTCTCACTGACTCTGAATCAAAGTAGCAGATCCCTTGGGGCTGCTCTCTATCCAGAAAACTGCTCTGATGACTTCAGCTCTTCCAAAGCCACCACAGAGATGCCTGGAGATAGCTTCAGGGAATATTTTAAGTCTTCCTTCTACCCACTTGGCTTGTAGTTACTCTACTGCAGCCCTATAACATGACAGCTCAGATCACCTCTGGGTCAGTGCCCTCACTGTGATAATAGATAACAACTACCACATACATGATGCTTTCTATGTTTCAGAAACTGTTTGAAATCTTACAAATGTTAATTTATTTAATCCTGTAACCAATTCTATAAGAATGGTAGCATGTTCAAGAGATCTGAGCCAACTAACAATTGAATAATTGTTCAGAAAAAAAACTAGAAGTGGCAATCAACTGACATTAATGTCTATCTACATATTTATCCATATATCTATATATTTGTATCTATTCACATGATAGATGGCTGAAATGAAGATGACTCATTGGTAGGAAAAGATGTTTGTGAGTGCTGAGATTGCAGGTGACTTTTTCATAAACATACACACATACATAACTGTGTATAAACATATGCATATAATAATAGATTATGTTATGAGAATGTATTTCTATCAGTAAGGTCATTAAAATAAATTTTAAGCTAGCCATATTCTTTTGTTTTAAAGATTTTATTTACTCATTTGACAGAGAAAGAGAGATCACAAGTAGACAGAGAGGGAGGCAGAGAGGGCAAGGGCGGGGGGAGCAGGCTCCCTGCTGAGCAGAGAGCCCAATGTGGGGCTCAATCCCAGGACCCTGGGATCATGACCTGAGCTAAAGGCAGAGGCTTAACACTCTGAGCCACTTAGGTGCCCCAAAGTTAGCCATATTCTTAATAGCTATCATAAATTGGCAGGAACCAGGATGTAGGAAAAGAGAGAAAGAGAATCTGGCATGAAAACCAGGAAGAAGAAGAGAAAAGGGAGATTTAAAAATGGAGGATGAGGGAGGGCAGAACACAACAACCCTAATCCAACTTATTCTCATGGAGACAGCAAGTCTATATTCTTTGTCTAACACTCTTCCCATGTCTGTGTTAGCAGGAAATAGGATAAATGGGATTCCCGCCCTTAAAGAGATGATCATCCTAAATATTGATGGAGAATAGTGAAATGCTGAGTGTTAACAACAGAGAACACCCAAGGGCATAGGATCCTATATTAGTGGAAGCAACTTAGATGAGTTTTAAATTTGCCTCTTCCATGAACATTGGTCATGCAAGAATTAAAGGAAAGGTGGAAGCTGACCAAACTAAAATGAAAGAGAAGAGTTTGGGACATAGAATACAAGAATTTAGAAGGAACAGAGACTATGGGGTGGAGGGAATGAGCGGGGCAAGTGAGGCAGAGGGCTTTGTGAGCCATGGTAAATAATTTGAAGTTTATTCTAAGGGAAATTGAAAATCATTATTGAATCATTTAGTCATTTGTTCAACAAATATATACCTAGCACTTCCTCTGCTCCAGGCAATGTTCTAAGGGCTGAAAATATGTCCATAACTAAAACATAAAATTCTCTGCCCTTATGATGTTTGCGTTCTAGTGAAAGAATAGTTTGGAACAAGGCAATTACCACCCCCAGGAATGTCCAAAAACTGAAGGAAGTTAATGCAATCATGGTGGACTACTCTATAAATATTATTCAAGTAGTTGCAATGTAAAGACTGAATATTTTTTAAAAACATGATTTTGGAACAGTGGCTTCATCTGCAGAGAGAGAAGGGAGGGAGTTAGGTGGGAATTACAAAAGAGGTTTTAATTTTGTCTGTAAGCTGTGTGTGTATGATTTGAAATAAGTATAACAAAATATTGCCGTTTATCAAACCTGGATTTTTTATGTTTGTTCTATAATTCTGTGTGTGTTTACAATCTTTAGAACTGAAAATACTTCATACTACTTGAGCTATTCCAATATTGAATACTGAAAGATACAACTTAAAAATAAAGATTAAAATGGGGATTTTAAAAGGAGGATAAGAGAAAAAACACAGTAATGAAATTTTGCAGATTATAATGTGAAGCTATTTGCGGTTTAGACTATGCTGATGTGGTGGGGAAAAAAGAGCAATGAAGAGTTCTGTTTAGGAATTAAAATCAAAAGGAGAAGGTAATTGTTTCCGTGACAGAAGAATGCAACTGTGGTCTAATGTGGTTTGAGCAAGGAAGGAGAAAAAAAATAGTGGAAAGTAACAATTGGGATTCAGTATTCAGAGAATTCCTTAAAAGCTTCTGCCAAGACAACTTTTTCATTGCACACCATTCCCCACCAGATAAGTATAAAAACTGCCTAGAAAGAATCTTTAATTTGTTTCTGTCAAAGAATTTGGGATGGGCTAAAAGTAGCAGATCTTTGGCTCCTCTGTCGAAAGCCAAAGCCATGGGAAACACTTTCAGGTGGATTTGCCAAGTCTGGCAACCTTCAAACAAACCTAACTGAAAAGAAAAAGCAAAAACAAAATGACTTTCCAGAAAGTAACTCAATGAGAAGCTTTATGATAGGAACTTAGAATGATTTCCTGCTTTTCAATTATAAGGAAATGTATCTTATTTATTTTCAATGCAGAGCTGTAAAATAGAAAGAAGACAGGGCATATCAACATTTTAATGTCAATAGGAACATTCTCTAGGAAGTTTCTTTGGTTCCCCCAGTTACCTAATTGCTTTGGAGGTTGGAACCTTTGTGTCTTCATTTAGGAAGAAAAAGAGAGGAGAGTCAAACAAAAGGGAGTTGGTGAGAATCTGGGAGGGATTGGAGGATGAGCTCCAAGGGGACTAACCAACAAGTTTTATAACTCCCTGCATTTCAGCTTTACTCTCTTCTTACAAATAATTGCTTCATTTGTGTTCCTCAGTTTGTCCTACTTTTCTTGGGACTTTTTTTTTGCCCTATAATAAATAAGTACATTTTATAAATATATAGGGAATATTGATTTTCATTACCAATAATTATAACTATCTTAAGCATTATCCTTTTGAATCCTATGAGATAGATATTATAACTGAGTTAATTAAGACCCAGGAAGATTCTATAAATTGTCAAACTAGTGATTAACTGAAAAAAACTAGTAGAAAATCAAGCCTAAGTACTGTGATTTCACTGTTTTATGCTACACTGCCTTCCGTTCTCCACCATCACATTGTGGAGTCCCATATTATCCAGAAATTATAGAAAAGAAAAAAATTCAAGTTTCAAGCTGGTCACATGTTAATTATCTCCAAGTTGCTGTGATATTTTCATTTCAAATGTGCTTAAAATATGCTGCCTGTTTATTGCAATTCAATTTGGCTGAGAAAAGGGGTAAAAAAATCCTTGCCATGTATTAAATATTATTTGCTTCTGATTCTTTAGGGGGGATTTGTTATCAGTTTAGTTGAGAAATTGGCTTCTTTTTATCATTGTGATTATAATAAATAGTTTCTGTTAATATTAAACACAGAACAGGTTTTCAAAAATGGTGACCTCTAATTTCTTGGCTTCTAGGTTAGGTAGTAATTTGAATAAGAACATGTGTTATACCATCTGGTTATTCTATCATTCATTCAACAAAAGTTCATTTGTCAGGTTTCTATGCTGTTGTCGACTGTGCAAAGTTCTATCGATAGAGATGTAAATGGAAGGTACCTGACTTTCATTTATATAGACTCAACTGTCCATAACAGACGAGGGCCGACTGAAAGAAATAATTGCATCAAAAGTATTACCTATGATATATGTTATAAATGAACCATATGCCAGGTTCAGTGGTGGTACAGAGGATAGTAGACATGTGAATAATTCTAACCAGGTGCAAACATAGCACTGGGCACCAGACAGTCAGTGATCATGTAGACCCTCAAATATCTCAGGGCCTGGGCAGACAAACATACTAATAAAAAGGCAATTTCAATGTATTATATTAAGTATGCCCAACATATAGTAGAAATCGATTTAATGTTTGTCCACTGAAATAATACAAGAGAGAAGAGGAAAATAAGAGAATGAATGAATAAACAAAGGAAAGAAACAAAGGAGGAAAGAAAGTGTTGGGATGAGAGTAAGTAGGGATTACTATAGGAGCATTGAGAAGAGAAAATTAACCAGGTCTTGGCAGTTTGATGGTACCTTCTGGAAGGAAATGGAATCAATGAATGTGAAATTAGAAATTAACCAGGAAAAAAGGGAGAGGAATTTTTAAGCAGAAAGAAAAGACCCTGAGGAATGTTACAACATGTCCTATCTAAGAATGTATGTGTCTGAAAATATTTTTTCTAATATAACAAAGCTATTTAGGGGCAAGGGAAGCACTATTTCACATTCACCTTTCTAACGAAGCTTATATTATGGGAACTACCTTTTCTTTCTTTTTTTCTTAAGACTTTATTTATTTATTTATTTATTAATTTTTACTTTATTTAAGCTTTATTTAAACATATGATGTAACCCCACCACCCTCACCCAACCCCTCTTCCCCCCACCCCCCTCAGTTTGTTTTATGACATTAAGTGTCTCTTTTGGTTTTTCTCCCTCCCGATCCCATCTTCTTTCATTTTTACTTTTCCTACCACCTTAACTCCCAACCCGTTGCATCTCCACTTCCTCATATCAGGGAGATCATGTGGTAGTTGTCTTTCTCCAGTTGACTTATTTCGCTAAGCATAATACGCTCTAGTTCCATCCATGTCATCGCAAATGGTAAGATTTCATTTCTTTTGATGGCTGCATAGTATTCCATCGTATATATATACCACATCTTCTTTATCCATTCATCTGTTGATGGACATCTAGGTTCTTTCCATAACTTGGCTATTGTGGACATTGCTGCTATAAAAATTCAGGTACACGTGCCCCTTGGGATCACTATGTTTGTATCTTTAGGATAAATACCCAGTAGTGCAATTGCTGGGTCATAAGGTAGCTCTATTTTCAATTTTTTAAGGAACCTCCATGCTGTTTTCCAGAGTGGTTGCACCAGCTTGCATTCCCACCAACAGTGTAGCAGGGTTCCCCTTTCTCCGCATCCTCGCCAGCATCTGTCATTTCGTGACTTGTTCATTTTAGCCATTCTGACTGGTGTGAGGTGGTATCTCATTGTGGTTTTGATTTGTATTTCCCTGATGCCCAGTGATATGGAGCACTTTTTCATGTGTCTGTTGGCCATCTGGATGTCTTCTTTGCAGAAATGTCTGTTCATGTCCTCTGCCCATTTCTTGATTGGATTATTTGTTCTTTGGGTGTTGAGTTTGCTAAGCTCTTTGTAGATTTTAGATACTAGCCCTTTATCTGATATGTCATTTGCAAATATCTTTTCCCACTCTGTCAGTTGTCTTTTGGTTTTGTTGACTGTTTCCTTTGCTGTGCAAAAGCTTTTGATCTTGATGAAGTCCCAATAGTTCATTTTTTCCCTTGCTTCCCTTGCCTTTGGCGTTGTTCCTAGGAAGAAGTTGCTGCGGCTGAGGTCGAAGAGGTTGCTGCCTGTGTTCTCCTCAAGGATTTTGATGGATTCCTTTCTCACGTTGAGATCCTTCATCCATTTTGAGTCTATTTTCGTGTGTGGTGTAAGGAAATGGTCCAATTTCATTTTTCTGCATGTGGCTGTCCAATTTTCCCAACACCATTTGTTGAAGAGGCTATCCTTTTTCCATTGGATGTTCTTTCCTGCTTTGTCGAAGATTAGTTGACCATAGAGTTGAGGGTCTATTTCTGGGCTCTCTATTCTGTTCCATTGATCTATGTGTCTGTTTTTGTGCCAGTACCATACTGTCTTAATGATGACAGCTTTGTAGTAGAGCTTGAAGTCTGGAATTGTGATGCCACCAACTTTGGTTTTCTTTTTCAATATTCCTTTGGCTATTCGAGGTCTTTTCTGGTTCCATATAAATTTTAGGATTATTTGTTCCATTTCTTTGAAAAAATTGGATGGAATTTTGATAGGTATTGCATTAAATGTGTAGATAGCTTTAGGTAGCATAGACATTTTCACGATATTAATTCTTCCAATCCATGAGCATGGAACATTTTTCCATGTCTTTGTGTCTTCCTCAATTTCTTTCATGAGTACTTTATAGTTCTCTGAGTATAGATACTTTGCCTCTTTCGTTAGGTTTATTCCTAGGTATCTTATGGTTTTGGGTGTAATTGTAAATGGGATTGACTCCTTAATTTCTCTTTCTTCTGTCTTGTTGTTGGTGTAAAGAAATGCAACTGATTTCTGTGCATTGATTTTATATCCTGACACTTTACTGAATTCCTGTACAAGCTCTAGCAGTTTTGGAGTGGAGCCTTTTGGGTTTTCCACATATAGTATCATATCATCTGCAAAGAGCGATAGTTTGACTTCTTCTTTGCCGATTTGGATGCCTTTAATTTCTTTTTGTTGTCTGATTGCTGAGGCTAGGACTTCTAGTACTATGTTGAATAGCAGTGGTGATAGTGGACATCCCTGCCGTGTTCCTGACCTTAACGGAAAAGCTCTCAGTTTTTCTCCATTGAGAATGATACTTGCCGTGGGTTTTTCATAGATGGCTTTGATAATATTGAGGTATGTGCCTTCTATCCCTACACTTTGAAGAGTTTTGATTAGGAAGGGATGTTGCACTTTGTCAAATGCTTTTTCAGCATCTATTGAGAGTATCATATGGTTCTTGTTCTTTCTTTTGTTAATGTACTGTATCACATTGATTGATTTGCGGATGTTGAACCAACCCTGCTGCCCTGGAATAAATCCCACTTGGTCGTGGTGAATAATCCTTTTAATGTACTGTTGGATCCTATTGGCTAGTATTTTGGTGAGAATTTTCGCATCTGTGTTCATCAAGGATATTGGTCTGTAATTCTCTTTTTTGATGGGATCCTTGTCTGGTTTGGGGATCAAGGTGATGCTGGCCTCATAAAATGAGTTTGGAAGTTTTCCTTCCATTTCTATTTTTTGGAACAGTTTCAGGAGAATAGGAATTAATTCTTCTTTAAATGTTTGGTAGAATTCCCCTGGGAAGCCATCTGGCCCTGGGCTTTTGTTTGTTGGGAGATTTTTGATGACTGTTTCAATCTCCTTACTGGTTATGGGCCTATTCAGGTTTTCTATTTCTTCCTGGTTCAGTTTTGGCAGTTTATATGTCTCTAGGAAAGCATCCATTTCTTCCAGATTGTCGAATTTGTTGGCATAGAGTTGTTCATAATATGTTCTTATGATTGTTTGTATTTCTTTGGTGTTGGTTGTGATCTCTCCTCTTTCATTCATGATTTTATTTATTTGGGTCCTTTCTCTTTTCTTTTGGATAAGTCTGGCCAGGGGTTTATCAATCTTATTAATTCTTTCAAAGAACCAGCTCCTAGTTTCATTGATTTGTTCTATTGTTTTTTTGGTTTCTATTTCATTGATTTCTGCTTTGATCTTTATTATTTCTCTTCTCCTGCTGGGTTTAGGCTTTCTTTGTTGTTCTCTCTCGAGTTCCTTGAGGTGTAGGGTTAGGTTGTGTATTTGAGACCTTTCCTGTTTCTTGAGATAGGCTTGTATCGCTATATATTTTCCTCTCAGGACTGCCTTTGCTGTGTCCCACAGATTTTGGACCGTTGTGTTTTCATTATCATTTGTTTCCATGGTTTTTTTCAATTCTTCTTTAATTTCCTGGTTGACCCATTCATTTTTTAGAAGGATGCTGTTGAGTCTCCATGTATTTGTGCTCTTTCCACATTTCCTCTTGTGATTGAGTTCTAGCTTCAGAGCATTGTGGTCTGAAAATATGCAGGGAATGATCCCAATCTTTTGATACCTGTTGAGACCTGATTTATGACCCAGGATGTGATCTATTCTGGAGAATGTTCCATGGGCACTAGAGAAGAATGTGTATTCTGTTGCTTTAGGGTAGAATGTTCTGAATATATCTGTGATGTCCATCTCGTCCAGTGTGTCATTTAAGACCTTTATTTCCTTGTTGATCTTTTGCTTGGATGATCTGTCCATTTCAGTGAGGGGTGTATTAAAGTCTCCAACTATTATTGTATTCTTGTCAATGTGTTTCTTTGATTTTGTTATTAATTGGTTTATATAGTTGGCTGCTCCCATGTTAGGGGCATAGATATTTAAAATTGTTAGATCTTCTTGTTGGACAGACCCTTTGAGTATGATGAAGTGTCCTTCCTCATCTCTTATTATAGTCTTTGGCTTAAAATCTAATTGATCTGATATAAGGATTGCCACCCCAGCTTTCTTCTGTTGTCCATTAGCATGGTAAATTGTTTTCCACCCCCTCACTTTCAATCTGGAGGTGTCTTCAGGTCTAAGATGAGTTTCTTGTAGGCAGCATATGGATGGGTTTTGTTTTTTTATCCATTCTGAAACCCTGTGTCTTTTGATTGGGGCATTTAGCCCATTTACATTCAGGGTAACTATTGAGAGATATGAGTTTAGTGCCATTGTATTGCCTGTATGGTGATTGTTACTGTATAATGTCTCTGTTCCTTTCTGGGAATACTTTTAGGGTCTCTCTTTGCTTAGAGGACCCCTTTCAATATTTCCTGTAGAGCTGGTTTGGTGTTTACAAACTCTTTCAGTTTTTGTTTGTCCTGGAAGCTTTTAATCTCTCCTTCTATTTTCAATGATAACCTAGCTGGATAAAGTATTCTTGGCTGCATGTTTTTCTCGTTTAGTGCTCTGAATATATCATGCCAGTTCTTTCTGGCCTGCCAGGTCTCTGTGGATAAGTCTCCTGCCAATCTAATATTTTTACCATTGTACGTTACAGACTTCTTGTCCCGTGCTGCTTTCAGGATTTTCTCTTTGTCGCTAAGACTTGTAAATTTTACTATTAGATGGCGGGGTGTGGGTCGATTCCTATTGAGTTTGAGAGGTATTCTCTGGGCTTCCTGGATTTTGATGCTTGTTCCCCTTGCTATATTAGGGAAATTCTCTACAATAATCCTCTCCAGTATACCTTCTGCTCCTATTTCTCTTTCTTCTTCTTCTGGAATCCCAATTATTCTAATGTTGTTTCGTCTTATGGCATCACTTATCTCTCGAATTCTCCCCTCATGGTCCAGTAGTTGATTGTCTCTCTTTTGGTCTGCTTCATTATTCCCTGCCATTTGGTCTTCTATATCACTAATTCTGTCTTCTGCCTCATTTATCCTAGCATTAAGAGCCTCCATTTTTGATTGCACCTCATTAATAGCTTTTTTTTATTTCAACTTGATTAGACTTTATTTCTTTTATTTCTCCAGAAAGGGTTTTTATTTCTCCTGACAGGGTTTCTCTAATATCTTCCATGCCTTTTTCGAGCCCGGCTAGAACCTTGAGAATCGTCATCCTGAATTCCAGATCTGACATATTACCAATGTCTGTATTGATTAGGTCCCTAGCCTTCGGTCCTGTCTCCTGCTCTTTTTTTTGTGGTGAGTTTTTCCGCCTTGTCATTTTGTCTAGATAGGAATCCGCTGTTCTCCTTGTTAAGTGAACTTGGTCTTGGCTGTAATTCTTTGGTCTTCTGGGGGAGGGGCCTGTTGTAGTGATTCTCAGGTGTCTTTGCCCGAGGCGGAGTTGCACCGCCCTTACCAGGGGCCGGGCTAAGTAATCCTCTCAGGTTTGCTTTCAGGAGCTTTTGTTCCCTTAACGCGCTTTCTGTAGAGTTCTGGAGGACGGGAATGACAATGGCGGCCTCCCAATCTCCGGTTCAGAGGAGCCGAGGGCTAGGGGCCCCAGTCTTCAGCGCGCCTTCAGGGAAAAGCGTTTAATCCCTCCAGACTCCCTAGCCCACGTTTGCGCCGGAGAGTGCGCGCGCGCGTCGGCCCGCAGACACTGCGCGCCAGCAGACACCGCAGGCCCGCGAAAAGCGTTTAATCCCTCCAGACTCCCTCGCCCACGTTTGCGCCGGAGAGTGCGCGCGCGCGTCGGCCCGCAGACACTGCGCGCCAGCAGACACCGCCGGCCCACGAAAAGCGTTTAATCCCTCCAGACTCCCTCGCCCACGTTTGCGCCGGCCCGCAGACACTGCGCACCAGCAGACACCGCCGGCCCGCGAAAAGCGTTTAAT
>ML109867.1:0-54919 GCA_003697995.1 Taxidea taxus jeffersonii | reverse complement strand
CCGTCTCACTGGCTTCTGGGAGTGCTCCGAGCTCACCCAGCCTGTGATCAAGCGTCTCTGTCTCTGGCAGAGTCCCACCTGGAGTCTCCGGAGCCCGTAGATCCCTGAGCTCTCCCGGGTCGGAGTCTCCCCGGATCTTGTGGGGACGCCTCGCACAGAGCACCGGCCAGTGCCACAGAGCACCGGTCCGTGTCACAGACCACTAGGAAATCTCGGCTCTGTTTCCGCAGCCGACTTCCCCGCTCTAATACCTGTGAGCTCTGCGACACTCAGACACCCCCGATCCTTCTGTGACCCCGTGGGACCTGAGTCCACGCTGTCCCCACGAGGTCTTCACCCCAGTTTAGCTTCTGGAGTGATGTCCCTCCGTGGAGCCGACTTTTAAAAGTTCTGATTTTGTGCTCCGCCGCTTGCCGGGAGCCGGCCCCTCCCCCTGGGGTCTATCTTCCCGTCGTGTTGGATTCACTTCTCCGCTGGTCCTACCTTTCAGAAAGTGGTCGATTTTCTGTTCCTAGAATTGTTGTTTTTCTTCTCTTCGATCTCCTGTTGGATTTGTAGGTGTTCGGAATGGTTTGATAGGCTATCTAGCTGATCTCCTGCTGGCTGATGTCGTCTCAGCCTCCTACTTCTCCGCCATCTTAAATATTCTTCAAGACTTTTTTTTATTTGAGAGAGAGTACACTCAAGAGCAGGGGAAGGGTCAGAGAGAGAAGCCGGCTCCCTCCTGAGGGGAGCTCCATCCCAGGGCCCTAGGTTCATGACCTGAGTCAAAGGCAGACATTTCACCAACTGAGCCACCCAGGTGCTGGAGACTATCCTTTTCTAAAGACCAAACATAATGGTGACCAGGTGTAAGAGACTTTGTTTAACAGTGGAATTCCCAGGTCACTAAGCATTTTCTAGATTTTCCTTAAATTTGTTACATAAACACCAACACAATCTGAGGAAGGTGAATTTATGACAAATGTAGTTTAAAAAATGCAAATGAGAATTTGGCTATGTTTGCAACAATTCATCTTTATTATCTTGCAGTAGCATAGTGGTTTAAATCAAAAGGCTTTGGACTCAGACATATCCATGTTCAAATCTATACTCTGCCTCTGATTCATTGTGTGACTTTACGCAAATAAATTTCCTTCTCTGAGCTTCAACTTCTTACATAAAATGAAGGTAATAGTAGTAACTAATTCAAAGAAGTATTAGAGAGATGGAATAGTGTACAAGGAGTTTAGTACCTGTTAACAGTTCAATTATATAATCAGTCTAATGTTAATAAAATTTTTAAAAATATATAGTGATGAGAAATGAATATAGAGATTGATTGATTAAAGATGAATGAATGAGAAAATCCAGAAAAAGTTCCAACCTCTCTCTATTTAGTGTCTTCCACATTTGACAGTAAGATCCTTTAAATCAAGGTCTGTCTAGCCCAGTGAATGGCACAGAATAGGCCATGAATTATTATCAGTTGAACTATTATGAACATTTCTTTTAAGGTCACTCAGATGATCTTCTTAGGCCTTCTGATTCTAAATGAATGGATTATTCAGGTTGACTGTGATCTAGAAACTCCCAAAAAGTAGTCATGATCTATAACAATACTAAAAGACATTTGGGGCTTGAACTCTCAACCTTGGGACTAAGACCTGAGAGGAAATCAAGAGTCACATGCTCAACCTACTGAGCAACCCAGCCTCCCCCCACAACCCTTTTTTTAAACCACTCTCTGTAATCAAGAGTTTTCTGGTTTCATCAAGGGCATCATTATCCACTTCTGCTATTTTTCTCAATCACAAAAGGAAAAAAGATTTTTTTAATCTTCCCCCCAAAGAGATCTAGCATCTATTGCCCTCAGTATTTTTACACTTATATCCAGCTATGTGTTTGAAATTAAGTTAAGGATAAAGTTTTGGAGTGTCCCAAGGCTTAGTCTTTTCTGTCTACATTTGCTTCATTGGTGATCTTACCCAGTCTCATGTTATTGTTCTCAGTTATACACTGGAGAAATTTCTGAATTTAAATATATAGCTCAGATTTCTCATCTAATCTCTAAACTTGAATATTCAACCATCTAATATCTATTTATTTGAATGTCTAATAGATATCTCAAATTCTACAGTTTCAGAGATACAAACCAGGTCTTTACCTTCCTGATCCCCAAGGCTGCTCTACCAGTAGCATTCTATTTTTCACCTGATGGCAAATCCATTCTTTCAATAGCTCAAGGCAATAACTTTGGAATCATCTTTTTTTTTAAGATTTTATTTATTTATTTGAAAGTGAAAGAGCATGAGAGGGGAGAAGGTCAGAGGGAGAAGCAGACTTCCCATGGAGCTTGGAGCCTGAAGTGGAACTCAATCCCAGGACTCTGGGATCATGACCTGAGCCGAAGGCAATCGCTTAGCCAACTGAGCCACCCAGGGACCCTGGAATCATCTTTTGATTCCTCTTATATCCTTTAATCAGTCGATCAGAAAATCCCACTGACTCTTCAAACAGAATTCTACCACTGCTCAATACCTCCACTATAAGATCCCTTATCCTCGTAATCATCATTAATTACCTTTACTACTGAAATAACCTCCTAAGTAGTCTTCTGATTCTACCCATGCCCCCTACCTATATCCACTTCTTTTCCTTTTTTTCTTTTTTTTTAATTTTATTTTATTTTATTTTTCTTCAGTGTTCCAAAATTCATTGTTTATGCACCACACCCAGCCACTTCTTAACACCTCAGGCAGAGATATATTTTTGGAAAGTAAGCCAGATTATTTTACTCCATTGTCTGAGAACCTATGATGGTTTCCTATCTCATTCATCTTTGTGTATGGTGTAAGAGAATGGTCGAGTTTCGTTCTTCTATACATGCTCTCCATTTTCCTAGCACCATTTACTGAAAAGACTGTCTTTTGTCTACTGTGTATTTTTCCCCCTTTGTCAAAGATCAGTTGACCATAGAGTTGCAGGTCCATATCTGGGCTCTCTACTCTGTTCCACTGGTCTATGTGTCTGTTTTTGTGCCAATACCATGCTGTCTTGGTGATCACAGCTTTGTAGTAAAGCTTGAAATCAGGCAACATGATGCCCCAGTTTTGTTTTTCTTTTTCAACATTTTCTTAGCAATTTGGGATCTCTTCTGGTTCCATACAAATTTTAAGATTGTTTCCTCCAACTCTTTGAAAAATGCCAGTGGAATTTTGATTGGGATGGCATTGAAAGTATAGATTGCTCTAGGCAGTATAGACATTTTAACAAAGTTTATTCTTCCAATCCGTGAGCATGGAATGTTTTTCCATCTTTTTGTGTCTTCTTCAATTTCTTTCATGAGTGTTTTGTAGTTTCTTGAGTACAGATCCTTTACCTCTTTAGTTGGGTTTATTCCCAGGTATCTTACGGTTCTTGGTGCTATAGTAAATGGAATCAGATCTCTAACTTCCCTTTCTATATTTTTATTGTTAGTGTGTAAGAAAGCAACTGATTTCTGTACATTGATTTTGTATCCTGACACATTAATGAATTGCTGTATGAGTTCTAGTAGTTTGGGAGTGGAGTTTTTTGGGTTTTCCATATAAAGTATCATGTCATCTGAGAAGAAAGTTTGACTTCTTCTTTGCCAATTTGAATACCTTTTATTTCTTTTTGTTGTCTGATTGCTGTTGCTAGAAGTTCTAGTACTATGTTGAACAACAGTGGTGAGAGTGGACATCCTAGTCATTTTCCTGATCTCAAAAGGAAGGCTGTCAGGTTTTCCCCATTGAGAATGATATTCGCTGTGGGTTTTTCATAGATAGATTTCATGAAGTTGAGGAATGTTCCCTCTATCCCTATATTTTGAAGTGTTTTAATCAGGAACGGATGCTGTATCTTGTCAAATGCTTTTTCCACATCAACTGAGAAGACCATGTGTTTCTTCTCTCTTCTCTTATTGATTTGTTCTATCACATTGATTGATTTGCAAATGTTGAACCACCCTTGCATCCCAGGGATAAATCCCACCTGGTTTTGGTGGATAATTCTTTTAATCCTATCTCATTCAAAGTCAACTAATGAATCATTGAACATTTCATCAAAAACTAAGGTACTGTATGGTGGCTAACTTAATATAATAAAAAAATAAAAAACAAAAACAAACAAAAAAACAAAGTCAGAGTCCTTACAAATTTATGTTCTGTATAATCTGGTTCTTTATTATGTCTCTGAAGTACTTTCCCTTCACTTCACCTTCCCTTCCCTCTAACACATTGGTCCTTCTTTATTTCTGATAAAACATTTAGAAAGCTCTTATCCTAGGGTCATTGCCCTAGCTGTTCTGTGCTGGATTGCTCTATCCCAGACACACATACTATTATCCTTTCTTCCTCCAAGTCCTTGCTCAAAGATCTAGCCTGGGCAACTTGTTTAATATTACCAGTTATCCCTCCTTACCCTCTTCTACCTCTTATTTTCTCCATTTTATATTTAACTTTTATTCTACTATGTTATTTATGTATTAATTTATTTTTACTGATTATTTATATTGTCAATATCTCTAGTTGGAATTTAAGCTAAATTGGGCTTTTTTTTCTTGCCTGTTTTGTTCACTTTGGAATATCAAGTTCCTAGAACATAATAGATAATAAATATTTACTAAAGAAATAAATTACAGAATAGAAGAAAACAAATTCCCCATGTAGAGAGTTCTTGTCACCCATTGCAATATGAACTTCTTATTCTGCTAACTAATCCAAGGATTGGAATCATTATCTCCATTTTAGAAAACTGAGGTTGAAAATGTAAAATATCAGTGCTTGTGGTCACAAAGTAAGTAAAAGAAAAAAGGTTTAAGCCTTACTGTAAAAGCCCTGATGTAAAACTCTGTGCTTTTTCCTTGATACGTTGCCATAGGCAATATGGAAATGAGCATGAATCACTGGATTCCTTCTGAAAGGATCTCTAAAATGCAAAGAAAAATTGTGTACAGTGGTCTTTTTCAAATAGCGAGTTTGATGAAGCTGTTTTAGTTAATGCTAGAAAGAACAATGGGGTTTTTTTAAGTGAAATTCCAGGGCTCGTGCATCAAAAAATTGTAAAATGCCTTCTTACTCTTCCAATTTCTCAATTTTCATTAACTGATAAATTTTGTTTATCCCACCAGAGAAGTCAAAAAGGTGATATATCTATAAGCATGACACCATTTGTGCCCAGGAAAAAATAAAATTGGTAAAAGCCCCTCTCTCAATGGACCTTCTCAAAACAAGTCTCAAAGAGAACAGAAGCCAGTTTTCATCTTGCCAGAAACCATGCAATGAAAAATGTGTGCTGTATTCTTCACAGTGATAAATTTGTGGTCTGGCTAAAAACAATGTCCTCGTGGTCAGAAACCACTCTGATATAACCAGACTGAAGAAAATAATGTGGTTTCATTGATTTCAGTTCTTGATAAATAGAGCTTACCCAAAATAAATTATCACATTTCCCCCCAATAACATAAAACATTATAACACAATGCCTACCACTACATTATCTACCCTACTTGGAAAATACTTCATAAGGCAGTGGTATAGTATATGAGTAATATGAAACAGATAAATGTCTCCTACTTGCCACCTCTTAAAAATCACATTAAGTCAAGTGAAAAATTCTGAGAGCATATGTGCTGCCTTATACTTACAAACATAATACCATTTACTTGGGGCTGTGTATATATAAACAGGCAAGAAAGATGAAATAGGCCTGGCTTTTCCCCAGAAGAACATAGAACAATCTAATAAAACACAAAGACAATTTAACAGATGTTGAGTCACTGCCTTTTATGCATAGGCTTTTCTTTTTCCTCCTTTCCTCACTTCATAATTATCATGCCACACTTCAAGTTGCATGTTATTTTATATGGCCCTCAGTCGAATCCTTGAGATGTAGGCAGGAAGGCACTATTATCTTCCTTCCTAAAGCTCTTATCGACTTCCCATTGGAACTCTCAGCAATAATTGCCAGAAATAACAGAATTCTCTTACAACATTCTGTCACGAGGCTGTAGAGATAGGCCTCTGCACATCTGACTTCTGCCTTTCACCCTTTTCCTTACATTTTGTCTGTTTTCCACATGTGTTCTTCTCCTCCTGTGGTTCCTTCACATGCCCTCCACATCCAATCTGATCTCAGTTCTCTTCATTAAAAATGCATGAAGTAATGGTGCCCACCTACTAGAATGCGGGGACCTGAAGAAGATGTAAGTGCCTAGAGGAGTAGAGTCACAGAGCTTGAGTGTTTGACCAAGCAACCATTTTATAGTTTTTTAATTTATTTTTTTAGAGAATGAGAGAGAGAGAGAGAGAGGATGAGAAGGGGGAGGGTCAGAGGGAGAAGCAGACTCCCCGTTGAGCAGGGAGTCCCATGTGGACCCGATCTCTGGACTACAGGATCATGACCTGAGCCGAAGGCAATCAGTTAACAAACTGAGCCACCCAGCGCCCAAGCCACCATTTTAAAGGAATGAATGATTGTCTGTGTGTCATCATGATATGGGCCAAGTACCTTGAATGGAGTGGGTGCTTCCTAATGTGCGCTCGCTAAAAAGTGAGTGACGTGCTCTAGTTGGGCTAGATGAACAAATTTTTTTTTTATTTAAACATATAATGTAACCACACCACCTTCTCCCAACACCCCTCCCCCCCATCCCCCTCAGTTTGTTTTATGACATTAAGAGTCTCTTTTGGTTTGTCTCCCTCCTGATCCCATCTTGTTTCATTTATTCTTTTCCTACCCCCTTAACCCCCACCGCCATTGCATCTCCATTTCCTCATATCAGGGAGATCATATGATAGTTGTCTTTCCCCGATTGACTTATTTCGCTATGCATAATACCCTCTAGTTCCATCCATGTCGTCACAAATGGCAAGATTTCATTTCTTTTGATGGCTGCATAATATTCCATTGTATATATATACCATTTCTTCTTTAACCATTCATCTGTTGATGGACATCTAAGTTCTTTCCATAACTTGGCTATTGTGGACATTGCTGCTATAAACATTCGGGTGCACATGCCCCTTCGGATCACTACGTTTGTATCTTTAGGGTAAATACCCAGGAGTTCAATTGCAGGGTCATATGGTAGCTCTATTTTCAATTTTTTGAGGAACCTCCATGCTGTTTTCTAGAGTGGTTGCACCAGCTTGCATTCCCATCAACAGTGTAGGAGGGTTCCCCTTTCTCCACATCCTTGCCAGCATCTGTCATTTCCTGACTTGTTAATTTTAGCCATTTTGACTGGTGTGAGGCAGTATGTCATTGTGGTTTTGATTTGTATTTCCCTGATGCCCCATGATGTGGAGCACTTTTTCATGTGTCTGTTGGCCATCTGGATGTCTTCTTTGCAGAAATATCTGTTCATGTCTTCTGCCCATTTCTTGATTGGATTATCTGTTCTTTGGGTATGGAGTTTTGCTAAGCTCCTTATAGATTTTGGATACTAGCCCTTTACCTGATATGTTGCTTGCAAATATCTTCTCCCATTCTGTCAGTTGTCTTTTGGTTTTGTTGACTGTTTCCTTTGCTGTGCAAAAGCTTTTGATCTTGATGAAGTCCCAATAGTTCATTTTTTCCTTGCTTCCCTTGCCTTTGGCGTTGTTCCTAGGAAGAAGTTGCTGCGGCTGAGGTCGAAGAGGTTGCTGCCTGTGTTTTCCTCAAGGATTTTGATGGATTCCTTTCTCACATTGAGATCCTTCATCCATTTTGAGTCTATTTTCGTGTGTGGTGTAAGGAAATGGTCAAATTTCATTTTTCTTCATGTTGCTGTCCAATTTTCCCAACACCATTTGTTGAAGAGGCTGTCTTTTTTCCATTGGACATTCTTTCCTGCTTTGTCGAAGATTAGTTGACCATAGAATTGAGGGTCTATTTCTGGGCTCTCTATTCTGTTCCATTGATCTATGTGTCTGTTTTTGTGCCAGTACCATACTGTCTTGATGATGACAGCTTTATAATAGAGCTTGAAGTCTGGAATTGTGATGCCACCAACTTTGGCTTTATTTTTCAATGTCCCTTTGGCTACTCGAGGTCTTTTCTGGCTCCATATAAATTTTATGATTATTTGTTCCATTCCTTTGAAAAAATTGGATGGGATTTTGATAGGCATTGCATTAAATCTGGAGATAGCTTTAGGTAGCATAGACATTTTCACAATATTTATTCTTCCAATCCATGAGCATGGAACATTTTTCCATTTCTTTGTGTCTTCCTCAACTTCTTTCATGAGTACTTTATAGTTTTCTGAGTATAGATTCTTTGCCTCTTTGGTTAGGTTTATTCCTAGGTGTCTTATAGTTTTGGGTGTAATTGTAAATGGGATTGACTCCTTAATTTCTCTTTCTTCTGTCTTGTTGTTGGTGTAAAGAAATGCAACTGATTTCTGTGCATTGATTTTATATCCTGACACTTTACTGAATTCCTGTACAAGCTCTAGCAATATTGGAGTGGACCCTTTTGGGTTTTCCACATATAGTATCATATCATCTGCAAAGAGTGATAGTTTGACTTCTTCTTTGCCAATTTGGATGCCTTTAATTTCTTTTTGTTGTCTGATTGCTGAGGCTAGGACTTCTAGTACTATGTTGAATAGCAGTGGTGATAACGGACATCCCTGCTGTATTCCTGACCTCAGCGGAAAAGCTCTCAGTTTTTCTCCATTGAGAATGATATTTGCAGTGGGTTTTTCATAGATGGCTTTGATAATATTGAGGTATGTGCCTTCTATCCCTACACTTTGAAGAGTTTTGATTAGGAAGGGGTGCTGTACTTTGTCAAATGCTTTTGACATGATATGAGAGTATCATATGGTTCTTGTTCTTTCTTTTGTTAATATATTGTATCACAATGATTGATTTGCAGATGTTGAACCAACCCTGCTGCCCTGGAATAAATCCCACTTGGTCGTGGTGAATAATCCTTTTAATGTACTGTTGGATCCTATTGGCTAGTATTTTGGTGAGAATTTTCACATCTGTGTTCATCAAGGATATTGGTCTGTAATTCTCTTTTTGATGGGATCCTTGTATGGTTTGGGGATCAAGGTGATGCTGGCCTCCTAAAATGAGTTTGGAAGTTTTCCTTCCATTTCTATTTTTTGGAACAGTTTCAGGAGAATAGGAATTAATTCTTCTTTAAATGTTTGGTAGAATTCCCCTGGGAAGCCATCTGGCCCTGGGCTTTTGTTTGTTTGGAGATTTTTGATGACTGTGTCAATCTCCTTACCGGTTATGGGCCGATTCAGGTTTTCTATTTCTTCCTGGTTCCGTTTTGGCAGTTTATATGTCTCTAGGAAAGCATCCATTTCTCCCAGATTGTCAAATTTGTTGGCATAGAGTTGCTCATAATATGTTCTTATAATTGTTTGTAATTCTTCGGTGTTGGTTGTGATCTCTCCTCTTTCTTTCATGATTTTATTTATTTGGGTCCTTTCTCTTTTCTTTTGGATAAGTCTGGCCAGGGGGTTATCAATCTTATTAATTCTTTCAAAGAATCAGCTCCTAGTTTTGTTGATTTGTTCTATTGTTTTTTTTACTTTCTATTTCATTTATTTCTGCTTTGATCTTTATTATTTCTCTTCTCCTGCTGGGTTTGGCCTTTCTTTGTTGTTCTTTCTCAAGCTCCTTTAGGTGTACGGTTAGGTTGTGTATTTGAGACCTTTCTTGTTTCTTGAGAAAGGCTTGTATCACTATATATTTTCCTCTCAGGACTGCCTTTGCTGTGTCCCACAGATTTTGGACCGTTGTGTTTTCATTATCATATGTTTCCATGATTTTTTTCAATTCTTCTTTAATTTCCTGGTTGACCCATTCATTCTTTAGAAGGATCCTGTTGAGTCTCCATGTATTTGGGCTCTTTCCAAATTTCCTCTTGTGATTGAGTTCTAGCTTCAGAGCATTGTGGTCTGAAAATATGCAGGGAATGATCCCAATCTTTTGATACCAGTTGAGATCTGATTTATGACCCAGGATGTGATCTATTCTGGAGAATGTTCCATGGGCACTAGAGAAGAATGTGTATTCTATTGCTTTGGGATGGAATGTTCTGAATATATCTGTGATGTCCATCTGCTCCAATGTGTCATTTAGGACCTTTATTTTCTTGTTGATCTTTTGCTTGGATGATCTATCCATTTCAGTGAGTGGGGTGTTAAAGTCCCCTACTATTATTGTATTATTGTCAATGTGTTTCTTTGATTTTGTTATTAGTTGGTTTATATAGTTGGCTGCTCCGTTAGGGGCATAGATATTTAAAATTGTTAGATCTTCTTGTTGGACAGACCCTTTGAGGATGATATAGTGTCCTTCCTCATCTATTATTATAGTCTTTGGCTTAAAATCTGATTGATCTGATATAAGGATTGCCACCCCAGCTTTCTTCTGATGTCCATTAGCATGGTAAATTGTTTTCCACCCCCTCACTTTCAATCTGGAGGTGTCTTCGGGTCTAAAATGAATTTCTTGTAAGCAGCATATTGATGGGTTTTGGTTTTTTATCCATTCTGAAACCCTGTGTCTTTTGATTGGGGCATTTAGCCCATTTACATTCAGGGTAACTACTGAGAGATATGAATTTAGTGCCATTGCATTGCCTGTAAGGTGATTGTTACTGTATATTGTCTCTGTTCCTTTCTGATCTAATACTTTTAGGGTCTCTCTTTGCTTAGAGGACCCCTTTCAATATTTCCTGTAGAGCTAGTTTAGTGTTTGCAAATTCTTTCAGTTTTTGTTTTTCCTGGAAGCTTTTTATCTCTACTTCTATTTTCAATGATAACCTAGCTGGATATAGTATTCTTGGCTGCATGTTTTTCTCGTTTTTTTTTTTTTTTTTTCTTGTTTAGTGCTCTGAATATATCATGCCAGTTCTTTCTGGCCTGCCAGGTCTCTGTGGATAAGTCTCCTGCCAATCTAATATTTTTACCATTGTATGTTACAGACTTCTTGTCCCGGGCTGCTTTCAGGATTTTCTCTTTGTCGCTAAGACTTGTAAATTTTACTAGTAGGTGAAGGGTTGTGGACCTATTCCTACTGATTTTGAGGGGGATTCTCTGTACCTCCTGGATCTTGATGCTTGTTCCGTTTGCTATTTTAGGGAAATTCTCTACAATAATTCTCTCCAATATACCCCCTCTCTCTTTCTTCTTCTTCTGGAATCCCAATTATTCTAATGTTGTTTCGTCTTATGGTATCACTTATCTCTCGAATTCTCCCCTCATGGTCCAGTAGTTGTTTGTCTCTCTTTTGCTCAGCTTTTTTATTCTCTGTCATTTGGTCTTCTATATCACTAATTCTTTCTTCTGCCTCATTTATCCTAGCAGTAAGAGCCTCCATTTTTTATTACATCTCATTAATAGCTTTTTTTATTTCAACTTGGTTATATTTTAGTTCTTTTATTTCTCCAGAAAGGGCTTTTATTCCTCTGGGCAGGGTTTCTCTAATATCTTCGATGCCTTTTTCAGCCCCGGCTAGAACCTTGAGAATCGTCATCCTGAATTCTAGATCTGACATATTACCAATGTCTGTATTGATTAGGCCTCTAGCCTTCGGTACGGCCTCCTTTTCTTTTTTTTGTGGTGAGTTTTTCCACCTTGTCATTTTGTCCAGATAAGAATATATGAAGGAGCAAATGCAATACTACAAGGGTGGCAAAGATCCCAGGAAGATGTGCTTTAACCAAATCAGAAGAGACCCCAAATCATTGGGGGGGGAGAAAGGGGGTAAAAAGAAGTTCAGAAAAGAGAAAAAAAATTTAAAAAATGAACACAAATAGAGAAAAAAATATATATATATGTATGTATTTGACTGGTGACTAGAACAGGATCACCCACTTAATTTTGGGAGTATTTTTATCTCTTAGAAGAAACTACCTCCCAGAATTTTAAAGAATGAAAAACATATATAAGGTAAACATAATAAAGGGATGAAATATGACTATAAAGATGAAAAAAAAATTTTTTTTAATTTCTAACAAAGGAATTGATAAGGTAAGTTGGTAGGGAGAATAAAAAAAAAAAGTGGAGAGAACTTGCTTGGGCTGGAGACTAGATCAAGTCTGGTGCTAGATTTAGGGAGCATTTTGGTCTATTAGAAGAAGTTGTACCCCAAATTTTTTAGAAGAAAAAAAAACCCTATGTGTATACAAAGAATAAAGTTAGGTACAATAAAGGATAAAATATGACTATAATAATAAAGGTTCAAAAATGATTTTTTTAAGAAAGTTATTAAGATAAACTAGTTAAAAAACATTATAAGAGGAAAGGGTAAAAGTTTTAAAAAATTTGCAGAAGAGAAAAAAAATTTTTTTTTAATTAATTAACTTTGTAAAACTAAAGATTCATGGGGAGAAAGCCATGAAATCCATGCTTTGCTTTCTCCTCCTCTGGAATTCCGCTGTTCTCCTTGGTAAGTGAACTTGGTCTTGGCTGGATTTCTTGTTGATCTGGGGGAGGGGCCTGTTGTAGTGATTTTCAAGTGTCTCTGCCCCAGGCGGAATTGCACCGCCCTTACCAGGGGCCGGGTTAGGTAATCCTCTCGGGTTCGCTTTCGGGAGCTTTTGTTCCCTGAACGCTTTCCATAGAGTTCCGGAGGACGGGAATGAAAATGGTGGCCTCCCAATCTCCGTCCCAGAGGAGCTGAGAGCTCACGGCCCGACTCCTCAGTCGACCCTCAGAGAAAAGCACTTAATCACTCCCGTCTCCTCAGCCTCCAGCCGCGCTCCGAGGTCACCCAGCCTGTGACCAAGTGTCTTTGTCTCTGGCACAGACCCCCACCTGGAGTCTCCAAACCCTGCAGATCTCTGGGCTCTCCCAGGTCGGAGTCTCCCCGGATCTTGTGGGGACCCCACGCACAGAACACCGGCCCGTGTCACAGATTACAGTTCAAGGTAACTCCGAGTTGAGAGCTCACTCCTCGGCTCTGTCTCTGCAGCCGGCTTCCCCGCTCTAATACCTGTAAGCTCTGTGACACTCAGACACCCCCGATCCTTCTGTGTCACCTTCTGTGTCACCTTCTGTGACCCCACGGGACCTGAGTCCATGCTGTCCCTGTGAGGTCTTCACCCTGGTTTAGCCTCTGGAGCAATGTCCCTCCATGGAGCAGACTTTTAAAAGTTCTGATTTTGTGCTCCATTGCTCCGCCACTTGCCGGGAGCCAGCCCCTCCCCCCAGGGTCTATCTTCCAGTCGCTTTGGATTCACTTCTCTGCTGGTCCTACTTTTCAGAAAGTGGTCGATTTTTTGTTTCTAGAATTGTTGCTCTTCTTCTCTTCGATCTCCTTTTGGATTCGTAGGTGTTCGGAGTGGTTTGATAAGCTATCTAGCTGATCTCCTGCTTCCTGATGTCCTCTCAGCCTGCTACTTCTCCGCCATCTTGACTCCTCCCTTCCTAGATGAACAAATTTTTAATCTCTTTAATGGTAAAGCATGGCATTAATCTTGGCCCTTACACATTTATATATGGGGGGAGTTGTTCCTATATTTTCTTCTTATAGTAAATATGAGCATTTTAGTTAATAATATATATACACCAATGGCTCAAGAAATACTTAAATATTATGGCACGTAAAATTCAGGAATTAGTAATCTTGGGAAGAGAAAGGAGAGGTAAAATCTACGGCAGAATATACATACAATTCTGCAATCAGCCTTAGGCAAGGTAACGTAAACCCAGGCCTTAGAACACTCTTCTTATGTCTCTTAGCCACCCCCCAAAAAAATTACGACCATGTGACAGGGTCTTTGGGAAGACAGAAGGAATACTGTGGGGTCTGCAAAAACTCCCAAGTCATAAAATCAGAAAGCCTCTGAATATTTCAATGGAAGACCAGCTATACAGGAAGAAAATGCCTTTTAGTATGCAGAGTATTTGAAAAAATAGCCATAATTTTAACAGAAAGAGATATAAATTAATTGTAAAATACTCATTAGAGGTGAAAACATCTACATAAAACTTTATTGAGAGTCTGTTGGTTTTAAAGTGATGACTGTAGTGTTTTATTCTAGTGAAACACAAAAATAGTCTTAAGCTTTTTATAGACCAAGTCCTGAGAAATTGCTTCACTCATGCTTTTCAGGTAATCAGTCTAATTTCTCACATGTGAATTCTTTTCCAAGCGTTTCTCAAGATCAAAGCTCTCATTATAGGGACGAGAAAGGAATGGATTTCTGCATTATTTCTGCTTCATGCAGGAAGACTGAGACACAAATAGAGTAAAACTTCACAGCAACAGGAAAAAGCTGTGTGCAAGCTGAAAATGAAGTGCCTTCTCCTGATTCTTCAATTGTCCCTCCTCTTCTTTAATGTAATCACACACTCATCCACCTGTTTCCCTCCCTGTTATGTGTCAAGCACAGTACAAAAACAAAGGCATGGCCCCCTGTTTCAAATTGCTCACAGTCCACCAGGTAAGACAGATGCTGCAAACTCACTGTGAGCATGACGGTTGTGCTCTTATATACAGAATACTGGTGTGCAAGTACAGTGATAGGCCCAGGCCCAGAGGCTGACTACCTGGGAGGGACCTGTTCTTCTGGCTCAGGAGATTAGTAAAACCTGGCAAATGAAAGAGGAAGGAGGATTCAGCTAGTGAAAAGGGAGAGGGTAAAGGTAAAAATGGACAAAAATGTTTTAGTCAGAATGTTTTACTACCGAAATCCCTACACTGTGTTTTTCCTCTCTTCTTCATCTGCAGTATGACCAGGAGTCATATTTTTCAAAGCTGCTCCCTACAAATATGCATCTGTGATAATCCTTCCCCTTAGCACCCTGCAGTCCCATTAAACCATCCTTTATGCTGTAATTATGAAATAAATCTTTGCATACATTTTCAAACTCCCCTGTAAAATGTAACCAATAAAAACAGAACAAAAAATGAAAACTAAATGAAAGCTACAGCCCTGAGTTGTCAGCTCTCTGAGGGTATTTGATTAAGGGAATCTAAAACACAAATATTTAATAAACCATGAAGGGCATGATATAGGCTGGGTCCAGTGAAAAATGAATGGCTGTGAGTCTCCCGTGTGGCAATGTTAGAAATGTCCCACAGTCAATCCTTGTTCTTGTCACCTGTGGGGATCCAGTGCCCATTCAGGAAAATGTCTACACTAGAAAGCTTTAGAGACACAAAGACAACAACTGGTATCTCTGGCCCAGCAACTCAGGACATATGTGCCAGGATGAGGACATTGTTGATGATTCCGAACCAATGAGATTTTCTCAGAAGGCGGCATGACCTTCTGTTAGGATAACAAGTATCAAATATGTATGCTACCACTAGCCCCTCCTCACCCATGAGCAGACACTGTTAATCAGTCATGATTCTCTTTCCTACTAAGAAGACTCAAGACCCCTTGCAAAGGGGTACATGATCCATTTCCCTCTCCTGATACAGCATCAATCAATCAATCGGTCAAAAATCCCACATGATTTTAATCTCAGCCCCAATAAGTTAGCATATCAAACCTTGTACTGTTCTTCTATAAAACAGAACTGATACTTACCTGACTTATTTACTATGAAGATTACTAAAATATCTAGGATAACATCTGACATATAGTAGGCATTCAATAAATGTTAGTTTCCTCCTTTTTGTAATGCTGGCATAAGTAGGAATGAGGTAACTTCCTGTGGAGGCAGTTTCAGATAAAACTTACTCAACATTTTGGATACCGACTAAATCGGAGTAATCATGGTATGTTTTGTTTTATGATAACATAGTGGTAAAAATCAATCAACTCTAGGGACGCCTGGATGGCTCAGTTGGTTAAGCAGCTGCCTTTGGCTCAGGTCATGATCCCAGCATCCTGGGATCGAGTCCCACATCGGGCTCCTTGCTCGGCGGGGAGCCTGATTCTCCCTCTCCCTCTGCCTCTGCCTACCCCTCTGTCTGCCTGGGCTCGCTCTCTCTCTCTCTCTCTCTAACAAATAAATAAATAAAATCTTTAAAAAAAAATCAATTAACTCTAGATAAGCCTTCCCCACTGAGGACTTTTTTTTTCTTGCCTAAAGTAAAACATGTTGCAATTAACAGCCTTCTTGAGAAATGCTCTGAACTTTATAGTTAGATGGCACTTCTTAAAGAATGACTTCTGTCTCCAGCCTTTCTCTTTCTTCTACCCATGCTTCCCAGATCCAATGAACTACTCAGAGCTACATTAGTCTGTCAATATAAAACATTTATCATTGCCAAGTTAGTACCAGGAATATTTCTAATGTGAAACAGTTCACCTCTATGCAGAAGTAAGCTTTTGAGGTATTTATTTAGTTTTGTTCTCTCTGGTTACCAGAATCTTTATATACTGAATTTATTTACTGAATCTTTACTGAATTTAGACTTCTATCTATAATGGTAACTAGGAACTCTGTAACTTGGAACTTCTTAAAGGCAATGAAAAAATGTTTGCTATGAATAACTTGATCCATACACCAGGAAGAAAATTATAAAGTTTGATTGTATGGTGTATATATTAATTTGTGAATTGCTATGTTAATATTAGTGAGGCAACATGTTCAGCAGCACCAGGGATCCATTTGTGAGCAAAAGAGACAAATTCCCTAACATTAGAGTGTTATAGTCAAGGAAGGAGGATAAACCTTAACAATATAATCTTTCTCCCTCACTCCCTCTCTCATGCACACAAAATAGGTGATGTTATAGTAAATGCTACAAAGAAAAATAAGGTACCTAAATATCACACACACACACACGCACACGCACATGCACATACCACTTCCAATTCTTCTGAACCATGGAAGTGATAAAAAACCTTTAGCTCAGGCTATGTGAAGAGATTCTTTTCAGGGATATAGACAATGCAGAAAGAATTCTGAGTCTGCATTCTTCTGCTATCTCAGCTCAACATTCTAGAAGTCAAAATCTAGATTAAAGACAGAAAAATGGTCTATGGATGGAACAGACTGAAAACAAGCATGATTTTAGTCACCAGTCAACACCTTGTACTCTGGGCAGATCTACTGCTCAGGTATCAAAGGATAGTCCCACAATGGCCCCACATCAGTTTTCTACACCTGAAATGGCCGAGGACACATACATATGGAACTTGTTAGGGAGTTCCTGCCTCACTGACTTATAGAATATCAGGTATCCATCCAGGATCTTTGACTCCTCATTCCTTCTGCCTAAACAGACACCTGGAAAAGGACTTAAAAATGTAGGGCGCCTGGGTGGCTCAGTGGGTTAAGCCACTGCCTTCGGCTCAGGTCATGATCTCAGGGTCCTGGGATCGAGTCCCACATCGGGCTCTCTGCTCAGTGGGGAGCCTGCTTCCTCCTCTCTCTCTGCTGCCTCTCTGTCTACCCGTGATCTCTCTCTCTCTGTTAAATAAATAAATAAAATCTTTAAAAAAAATGTAATAGTCTAGGAACTATTAACTACAGGAATATTAATCCTTTAAGACTAATACCTGAAAAATAAACATGAGTACCAGTTATTATTGAGCAGTTATATCATTTTTAGGTGTCCAGGAAATCAGTTGACCATCCATTCTCCCGTTAGAGTTATGGAAAGCACATTGGTGGAATCACAGGATGAATGTAAGATAATACAGTTTTTTGGCAGTTCACTCTCCCTTAAAAAAAAATTTGTATTTTCAGTATTTATCACTTCAAACTATGAAAGTATAAATTATACTAGAGAACAATAGAAAAAGAATCAAGCAGAAAGAGGAGGAAGCTCCTCTACTTAACTTATTAAGTAGCTACTTAAATAGATTTTATCAAAAAACTAGGTCTTTTTTCTACTCTGTTGATCATCTGTATTTCTAGAAAGAACTGCATTGTTGTGTGTCTTCTGTGAAGCTCTAATATGCTTGCTAGGAGGTAACTTCATTCTCATGATCATGATTCCTTAATCAAGACATAACATATGCTAAATTGATTAAATTTATACTAAAATGATAAAATATATATACTGTACTCTTAGTTAACCTCCATATGCCCTTCCAGTATGCAGTAATTGACCAGTACACTAAGAGTACTTCCAATAACTTACCATTACACTAAGAGAGAAACAGGGATTAAAAAACAAATAGTAAGGGAGAAAATGCACAGTAATTCACAGAAGGAAACAAAGAAGGCTTCAGGAAGAATAACAGGGCATTCAGATGTTTGTAAACCAATGCACACAGCAGAGGTGGTAGTTAATGGGAATTTAAATTTATATCATAATAAGATTAGCATTATTCTGAGATTTGGAAGAATATGTTCATGATAAGAATATAACAATGGAAGGAAACCGTCTTGTTCAAAAACAAAATAGATCTACTAGTAGTAAGGAGGGGAAGAAATAAGAGAAAGATAAACCACCAGAAGAGATATCTGCAAACCTGAAACTCACAACTTTGTACCAGCCCTCTGGGTAAGGATTTTTTTTTAAAAGAAAATCTCCAGTGATATTGTTGGAGGAGAGTATGGTGGGCCATCCAGCTGACCACTTTCCTTTGGCTTATGATACTCTTCTTTCCTTCTATCTGGTCTACCTTATGTCTTCCCTGACATATACTCTTCCTCTGCCATTCCGTAATATTGGTGTTAAGCCAGACTTCTAAGCTCTGCTCTCTACCTGTAAAATTCCTCATTAATTGTATTTATGTATATGTCTCTTATTTCCACCTGTAAACAGATGACTCCCAAAGCTGTAACTTTCACCCTGATATCTCCTCTAAACCTCTGTTTCCACCTACTCAGTAACTCATAGACATTTCAAATACAACACGTCTAAGTTGGAACTAGATATCATCCCCACAAAATCTGACGCTTTTCTTCCTATAGCCCTTATCTTAGTTATTTTATTAGCATTGCTATCAACTTGGTTAGAAGCTCCTTTCCTAAAACTTCTGTCTACCCCATAATTTCTTTCAGTTCCAGCTCTAAAATGTCTTTCCCAACTCAATGTCTTCTTCAGTACAATGACTTAATTTTTTCCCATCATCCTCTTGTGATAGCCTTCTCATCAGTTTATTCACCTCCAATCTCCACTTGCCATCCTCACCTCCTGCCTTTCTGATCTATCTTTCCCCACCACTAACGTTGGCCTTGAGACAATATAGTTCAAAGTCTTAGGTACAGAGGCGCCTGGGTGGCTCAGTGGGTTAAAGCCTCTGCCTTTGGCTCAGGTCCTGGGATCGAGGGTCCTGGGATCTCAGGGTCCTGGGATCGAGCCCTGCATCGGGCTCTCTGCTCAGCAGGGAGCCTGCTTCCTCCTCTCTCCCTTTCTGCCTGCCTCTCTGCCTACTTGTGATCTCTGTCAAATAAATAAATAAACTCTTTGAAACAAAGTCTTAGGTACAGTGTGGATGATCACACCTTGGAATTATCAAAAAAGGCATTCACAGACTGGATAAGAAGTCAGTCTGATACTCTAAGGTTGGGCTGCCAACCAAGGACCAAGGATCAGTTGTATAGTAATTAAGCTTACTTATTCAAGATAAGATTCCTTTGTCCTGATTCAAAAGGCACTGATTCAAAATCTCCTGAGTTAGACCCTTGGATTGAATTTTTGTAGACGCTGCAAGTGATTGTGAAACACATCCATTTTTGGAAACTCTAAGAACTTATCCAATTATAAGATTCAGTGATTATAACACTCTAATCAGAATCCAATTTGCTATTCCAAGAGAATAGTTACAAAAGTATTTTGTGCAATGGCAGCATCATTAAACTAAACATAAAGCCTGAGTGGTTCACATTAAAGAAAAAACACACATTTGAATGTATAAATTCTGGCAAATTTGTGACAATAATCACATTACATTAGAGGCATGCCTCATGCACATTTCTTCCAACAAATATATCTAATGGCATTTTCTTTAGTTTCACACATGATGCTAATAGGTTACATGGGAAGAGTTCAAGAATTTGATGTAAAAATAGTGGTGAGTGCTGTCATATGCAAAACATTTAGGATTAGGGTGCTAATTACATCTAGATAGAAACAATTAAGATTTAGCAGAACAGCAGAGAAAAAGGAGTAAAGTGAGAGCCTTTAAAGTAAACATTTATACATTTTTTTCAGTTGATTCTTTTTAGCTAATGAAGAATTCTCACTTCATGCACCACATAACCTGTTTCCTATGCCAGTAAGTTGCTGTGGGTATTAACAGCTCATGACCTATGAGGGGAAACAGGCCCCATTAGAATTAACTACAGCAGATAATAGATTTCATTGTCACATCACTGTTCTAAATAAACAGTTATGGAAGAATAAAGACAGGAATGATTGACTAATCCCTATTTTCCTATTATAAAATAATCTCTACAGGAACAAATCTATAAATATGAAGCAAAACCCGTGGCATACTAAAATTTCAGAGATTGAATTCCCACATATAAGCTGCATATGTGAACACAGATGCCCAAAAATAAGGATACAATATCTTCATTAGCAATGAGATGTGTGTTTATTTATTTTTTTTAAAGGATTTTATTTATTTATTTGTCAGAGAGAGAGAGGGAGCGAGCACAGGCAGACAGAGTGGCAGGCAGAGGTAGAGGTAGAGGGAGAAGCAGGCTCCCCGCCGAGCAAGGAGCCTGATGTGGGACTCGATCCCAGGACGCTGGGATCATGACCTGAGCCGAAGGCAGCCGCTTAACCAACTGAGCCACCCAGGCGTCCCGAGATGTGTGTTTATATATAATTAATAACATTATGTAAAATAACAATCTCATATTTAGCCTGGGCGATCCACATTTTTTAAAGTTAAAAATACCTTGTTTCAATATTAAATACACCGGAGTTTCTTGTTTATTTGTTTTGCTTTGTTTTGTTTTAGAGAGAGAGAGCTAGCAGGGGAAAGGGACAGAGAGAGAGGGAGAGAGAAAATCTTAAGCAGGCTCCATGCCTAGCTTGGAGCCCAAAGCTGGTTTGTTCTCATGACTCTGAGGTCATGACCTAACCCAAAATCAAGAGTCAAACTCGTAACTGACTGGGCCACCCAGGGGTCTCTAAATAAACAGGTTTTTGAAATAAGACTGCTTTTCCCATAGAAACAGTAAAGTGTACCAAAGATCCAAGGCTAACTCACATTCATTAAACCCATAATGAATTTAACAGTAATACTAATGGTGGTACTATTTCAAGTCTGAGATCTTGAAGAAAGAGACTGACAAGGCAGAAATAAGAATATTTCCTTTCCTTTTCACAAGAGCTGCCCTTATTTTGAAAGAATCACATGTTTCTTTGCTATTATTACTTATTGTTGTCTCCCTTACCTCTAAGTAACCTTTGATATCCAAAGTCTCTTACTGCAACACCCTTGACTGTGAGCTATGGGAATTTAATAGGAAAATCTTACACCTGTAATAATTAGGATTAGGGTTGGATGCATGTATTGGGGGGAAAGTAGCTTAAACAAGACAAATGTGATGTCTATAGTCTAGAGCTAGTGAGTGATTCCATGGTTAATGGGGATTCTCTTCCAAAACTTAGGACACATTTTCTGTTCTTAATGTTACTTTATATTCCAAGATAACTGATGGAGCTCTAGCCACCATCTTTATATTCCAGGCAGGAGAAGGAGAAAGCTGAGAAGGGCCAAAAGGGTATTCTCCAAAATTAGTCATTTTTCTGTAAGGAGTTCCCTGCTTACATCTTTCTGGCTAAAACCTAGTCACATAGCACATCTGACTGAAAAGGTTGCTGGAAAATGTAGTGTAGCTGCTCTCTTTACCATCCCCAAATGAAATTAGAGATCTGCTGCTGAGAATAAAGAGGAGAATGGATATTTGCAGGCAATTAGTTATCTCTGCCATGTTCCTCAAATGTCCAGTGCTCCAGATTGTTTAACTCCTTTCCTGCTCACTCAATACGATTTCTTTATTTCTATGTTTCTGTTAAATGTAATAAATGCTACTTTACACACACAGAGAGAGAGCACGAGAGAGAGAGAAAGATAGGGAGAGAGAGAGAGAAATGACCCTTCTAAGAGCAGTGGTTCTTAACTTTGGCTGTACATTTAGAATCATTTGGAGTGTCTGTTAAAAATCGTGATGTCCAAACCAGTTAAATCAGAAACTCCGAGAGTGAGACCCAGGCCACGGTATTTTTTAAAAATGCCTCTGGGTGGGACGCCTGAGTGGCTCAGTGGGTTAAGTGGCTGCCTTTGGCTCAGGTCATGATCCCAGCGTCCTGGGATCGAGTCCCACATCGGGCTCCTTGCTCAGCAGTGAGCCTGCTTCTCCCTCTGCCTCTGCCTGCCACTCTGTCTGCCTGTGCTCGCTCCTACGCTCTCTGTCTGACAAATAAATTAAAAAAAAAAAAATGCCTCTGGGTGATCCCAGTGTGCAGCCAAGTTTGAGAATCACCATCATAAAGAAATGTGAAAACAAGGTGCATAACCCAAATGATGCCAAGTTTTGTCATTTTTTTTTTCCTGATGTGTAAAGAAGTGATATGAAAACATGCAAGCCATGAGTCAAGAATAGTTTTTGGAGTGTGGAGTGTGGGTACTTCCCACACAGACCAGTTGTTTGCCTTTGGGGTCATTTTGCCTCTGCTGCTCCCCCCCCCTTTTTTACTAAGTGTCTTCTCTTTTATAACATTAGAACCATGTGGTTCTCTGAAAATCCTAAGCTTTCTATACAGTGGATTCAAGGACAGCATAGGTGGATCCAGTGTTGGTCATCCTTGATGTCTTGAACTCTCAAGGAGCCCCACATCCATTTAAACACTCTATATTGCTTCAGATAATTTTCAAATCTTTCCACACTTTTATCTCATCCCAGATCAACACAGCATCCAAAGGAATGTTTAACACTGGTGTGACCATGTCCTTCCTTTCCTGTATATATAGATCCCTCCAATGATTTCCTATTGGTCTAGGCCTCTCTGCTTTGCAAGAGCCCTTCCTTCCTATGTCCCAGGCTTATCTAGGCCACTCATCGCACCTGTATGGTGGCCTCCTTTCATGCCTCCAGTGTCCCCTAGCTTTCCTTACAATTAATCCCCATATGCTGTACCTACTGAATGCCCAGTCATCGAACCAACACTTCCATTTGCTCAATCCTGTTGAAGGAGGCTTTGATTGCTCCCACAGACTGCATTAGGAACCATGCTGTCCTTCTTAATGGCCCTTATCACAGTTGTAAGTAATTATTTAGAAGCACTCCCTCCCCAGTTATTTCTTAGGAGAGCAGGGAGCATGTTCTTCACCATTTTGTTTTCAGAACCTAGAACACCTCCTCTCACAGGGTGTGTGATACTATAAAGATACATATTTTATGAATGAATATATGAAGAACTGAGTAACATGGGATACTGAGATTAGAAAGGTAGATTGGAGTCAAAGGGTCCTGAAAAGGGTCATAAGCAGTTGCTGTAACTTAGGCAGCTTACTTAGGTGCCCCAAGTAAATGTTTCCTCTTTTTTTTTTTGTTTCCAATGTGTCTGTGTCTCTGCAGGTTGTGACTTGATCCCAGTACAGTATCTCCGCTGGGGTGATCCTGAGCCCATTGCCGCTGTGGTGTTTGCCTGCCTCGGCCTGCTGGCCACCCTATTTGTCACTGCAGTCTTCATCATTTACCGTGATACACCAGTAGTCAAGTCCTCCAGCAGGGAACTCTGCTATATCATCCTTGCCGGCATCTGCCTGGGTTACTTATGTACCTTCTGCCTCATTGCAAAGCCCAAACAGATTTATTGCTACCTTCAGAGAATTGGTATCGGTCTTTCCCCAGCCATGAGCTACTCAGCCCTCGTAACCAAGACCAATCGTATTGCAAGGATCCTGGCCGGCAGCAAGAAGAAGATCTGTACCAAAAAGCCCAGATTCATGAGTGCCTGTGCCCAGCTGGTGATTGCTTTTATTCTCATATGCATTCAGTTGGGCATCATTGTTGCCCTCTTTATAATGGAGCCTCCTGATATAATGCACGACTACCCAAGCATTCGAGAAGTATACCTGATCTGTAATACCACCAACCTAGGGGTTGTCACTCCTCTTGGATACAATGGCTTGCTGATTTTGAGCTGTACCTTCTATGCTTTCAAGACCAGAAATGTTCCAGCTAACTTCAACGAGGCCAAGTATATTGCCTTCACTATGTACACCACCTGCATTATATGGCTGGCCTTTGTGCCAATCTACTTTGGCAGCAACTACAAAATCATCACCATGTGTTTCTCTGTCAGCCTCAGTGCCACAGTGGCGCTGGGCTGCATGTTTGTACCGAAGGTGTACATCATCCTGGCCAAACCAGAGAGGAATGTGCGCAGCGCCTTCACCACGTCTACTGTGGTGCGCATGCATGTGGGGGATGGCAAGTCATCCTCGGCAGCCAGCAGATCCAGCAGCCTGGTCAACCTGTGGAAGAGGAGAGGCTCCTCTGGGGAAACCCTAAGGTAAAATGGGGTTGGGGGGAGTTGTGGGGCACTGGCCTCTATAGTTGAAGCAATGGCATTTGCTTCCTGGTCTTTTAAGTGGGAAATATCTGAATGAATCAAACTCTGGGAGGAGGGGTAGAGGTGGGGAAAGGGGCCTTGGGCACTCTCATTGAATGGTTTTTATGGGATTAATTGGGTGTGGCCCCAGTTACTTATGCCAAAGCCAGAAACAGAGAAGTTGGGATCAAGAGAAAAAGCAGAGTTTCAGCAGAAAGGAGATGAGGTCCAAAAGGGCAGGGAGAGCACAGCTAAGTCATTAAGCTAAGGCAAGGCAAGTCATTAAGCCAAGTCCTGAGGGGACAGAAATACATCGTGGACCAAATTCTAATTCACCAGAACAGAGTAGAGAAGGTTATTGTTAACACAGAAGATTATGCTGAGCACAGAGTACCATGAGCCTTATATATCTGGCGGCGCTGTGTGCCTGAACTTTGCCAAGCCCAGAAGAGCCCTCGACTGCCCATCCCATGGAGACATGTGAATGTAGACTCTGTGTTTTAGTTCTTAATGGGCAACTTGAACTCTTTGGGAAATGTCTAAGTATCCAAAAATGACCTTGCATATAATCTTCCACAACAACTAGCCAGTTTCCCATCTTCTCTGTTGCCCAGAGTCCCTTCCCACTCTTCAAGTTCAATATCCCAGGTAGTACTTGTGGGTAATTTCCATCTGAAAAGAATCTGGAGCCAACAGCCAGTGATTCCCCCACTGTGAGGGACCTCCTTATGTGATAAATACCTCCACGGTACTTCCGAAGGCAATGAGATCTCTCTCTCTCTCTCTCTTTTTTTTTTTTAGCCAATTGAGATCTGTATCTTCAATAAACATCTAGAGAATACTGGTAGCATAGATTGCTATATTGCATGCTATCTCAGAGACCTATGGTTCCTTAAAATCTGTTTAAATATGATAAATTCTAAGAACTTAAAGTGTAACCGATCACTCCATAGAGCTGCTCAGACTTATGCTAGTGGTAAGCCTGACTAGTAACCACTTTCTCCTTCCCTGCTTCTCTGAGGAAGAGAAGACTGTGGCCTCTGTGAGGGGCCAGTGTGAAATTAGTGCAACTAATAGCTTCCCAACGTGGGGGAAATGAGATCATCTTATCAGTGGCTTGGGAACAAATTTAGAGGTACTAAAAAGGCTACATGGATTGTTACTGGGAATAAGGACTCCTTCCATTTAAGAAGTACATACCGAAAGAGCTAGTGAAGATATCATCTGCTTACTCTACAGAGATTTTAGTTTTCCTAAAGTCTAGATACATAAATGGAAGATAAACATCTTTCAAATGGAAGATAAATAGCTAAATATTATTGCTTGAACAATTCTCTTATACCATAATTTAGCCTGCATGGAAAGTCCCACATTTCTATCAGCCCTTATTCTTCAAAGCCTGAATAATGGTGATGGTAAAGGTACTGTACTTTTGAGGATTAAAAAACACTCACAAGATACTTAATCACATAGCTTAATTCATTTGCATTATTAACTTGTATCCTTGCCTCTTTTAATTTTTTTCTAATCCCTGTATGCCTCTCATCTCTTTCCATGTACACCGAGCAAGGTATTTAACTTAATTGTAAATCTTGGGGCAAACAACTGTGTCTTCAATTTCTTCAGTAAATCGTGGCAATGTCATGGTCTGTCCACAGAAGGCCTTTCATCTCTCTAAACTGCTAGAATATTTTCCATCTGCTTTCCTGACTCCTCTCTAGAATATTCTTTTTCCAAAACTTCTGTAAGATCAGCCTTTTATTTTGTCTAAGTACATCTATTTTTCAGACTTTTCTTTTACCCAACTCTCTCCCAATAAAACCTTTCCTGATAGGTAAAACAGGCTCCTAGAGGGATGGACTTGTGAGCCTAGCTTAAGCACCCCAAAAACTCACTTCGGGCAGACTCCTTAGACAGTGTGAAGCAATGGAGAGGAACACTGGCTTTGTGGCCAGCTTCTGAGTCTGAACCCTAGCACTGTCATTCCTTCTCTCTGAGCCTGAGTTTCTTCACCTGACAAATTGAGATCATATCACCTACCTCAGAGGTTTGTAAAGAGTAAAAGAAATAATTATGTATAAAGCCCAGGTACATAGTAGCTGCTTTACTGAAGATATCAGAGTACAGAGCCAGGCAGCTCTGGGATTGAATACTCGCAGCATCACTTACCAGCTGTGGAACTGTAGGCAAATCACTTAACCTCTCAATGCCTTGGTCTCCTCCTCCGATGAATGGAGGAGATAATGAACCACAGCCTTCACATAGGGTTGTGAGGCTACATGAGTAAATACATGTAAAGTATATGCCATATAGTAAGCATTTTGTAAATCTATATTTGCTATTTTTTTAAAGATTTTATTTATTTGTTAGAGAGAGAGAGAGAGCGACAGAGGCAGAGTGGCAGGCAGAGGCAGAGGGAGAAGCAGGCTCCCTGCTGAGCAAGGAGCCCGATGCGGGACTCGATCCCAGGATGCTGGGATCATGACCTGAGCCGAAGGCAGCTGCTTAACCAACTGAGCCACCCAGGTGTCCCTATATTTGCTATTTTTAATGGTGTTAACAATTGTCAATCTTCTTCCACCCCTGAAAGTCTCTGTATCAGGAATGCAACCAGGATGACCCTAATAACAGAGAGAGCATTGTAAAAGGCAGTAGAGGTCTATAGACACATTGATTACACAGACTGAGCTTTCCAAAGCATCTCCATTTTGACATGGTCTGGTTCCTTGTCAGATTGTACAGCACACCCTTTGTCCAAAATTAAGCAAGGTGAGCTCCTTCGGAGTGGGAGCCTTGTCTCCCTTGTCATCACTGTGCCTCTAGTGCCTGCGAGTGTCAACAAGGGCCCTTGATGCATAGAAGACACTTAATAATCCTTGGTATATTTACTGAGCAAATAAATTTGGGAAGGTAGGAATGTGATGGGTATTTCTTGCTTGTGTTTAGGTATGCATACTACTATTCCCTAGCGGTTTTATTGCCTTTCATAACATGAAGCCTGCTGTGATCTCTATTACAAATATCCCCTGCACTCCCATGGCCCTCAGTTTCTGCTCAAGAATCAGGTCATCATTCCCATCCACTGACCTCATGCTTTGCTCTAATTCTAACATACCTCTAGTAACATTTGGTTACTCTTTTCAACTATTTCATCTCTACTTCAGTAAATAAGGGGCAACATAAATAACAAAATTTACTAATAGTGCCAATAGAAAATAGAAATTCTTGAGATTTTTGGCACTATTTTAACCTTTTTCACTACAGGGCCATGTAGTCCTTTATTTTGCTGTTTGGGTATTAGAACATTGAAGATGGTGAGGAGGGACCTTTGGCATTTGTTGAGTTTCCTATATGTAGTTGTGGCAAAGGCTGGTCTATGTGATTATGGCTGAGACAGTGACTTATTTTTTGTCATTAGCTGGCATATTCAGGCTGGACCCTGCATTTGATGAGGAGAAGAAAGGCCAGAAAAAGCTCCAATACCCTTGCATCGCACACATCCCCTACCAGCATTCTCTTCTAGCTATAACTCTATGAAATAATTTAGATCCAAACTAAAATTATTTTCCTCTAGGTTTCCCATGAGCTCTCACACTGAGTATTTCTCCTCTGTGATCCAACATCAAGACATTCAGAATGTTACTGTGGTATTTATCACATTGTAAGATATAACTGGTTACATATGGATTTATCTTTTTAGTTTATAAAGGCCAGTGTGTATCACATTTTCTATCTCTAGGACTTAATGGAACTAATGGGCAAGAAGTGAACTTGGATGCTTCTAATATTTTCACGTTTTATTCTGAATTACCTTCATTAGTTGGGTTTCTCAGGCTTGAATTCTGTAATGTGCCAATGAGCCCATTTATTGGGATCTACGGGGGGCTTAAATAGTTAGCTTAAATATCTGACTCTGGGTCTTTGGAGAGAGGCAGCTACTATACTAGGCCCAGCTTAGTTCTGTTTTCTTCCATCTGTTTATTTTCCTATAAACCCAGACCGGGTCTGGGCCATTTTTGAAAAGTCCTATACATCTCGTGGCAGACAGCTAGGGCTCCATTTTAAAGATGACACCAATTGCACACGTTAGAATGAAAATAATATCTCCCAAGGTTATAGTGACTATGTTTCCAAAAGTTAGGATACATTCTTGGAGAAGCGGATGTGGAGAGAGTAGATGCAAATATAGCAAACTAGTGTATAGTTCTGGCTTTGGAGCCACACTTGGATTCAAACCTAGCTCTGTGAATTTGAATAAGTTACACCAGTCTGCTTCCTCAACTGTAAAATGGTAGACAGTGATCCCTATTGTGAGAGTAGATGAAGTTATGTGTGTCAAATGCTTAGTATTAGTATATAGATAGCACTCAATGAATGGTAGATAAATGTTTAGAAATCTGTTCAGCTGCAAGTAAGAGAAAACCTGATTTTCAGGGACTTATACAATTTGTACGGGTTTCACTTCCCTCGTGTTACAAGAAACATGTGGACAGACATGGTCTTCCTCTTCTCAGTGGTGCCAGAGTCAACATCTTCACTCTTCTCTGCACCTCTTGTTTTTTTAAGATTTTATTTATTTATTTCAGAGAGAGAGAAAGAATGAGGGAAAGAGAGAGAGTGTATAAGCCAGGGGGAAAGGCAGAGGGAGAGAGAGAAGCTGAGCAGGGAGTCTGACATGGGGCTCAATCGCAGGACCCTGGAATCATGACCTGAGCAGAAGGCAGACACTTAACCAACTGAGCCACCCTGGCATCCTCTCAGGGCCTCTTTATTTATGGTTGCACAATGGCTCCATGTGTTGCATCCTTTCATCAGGGAAAACAATGGTCTTCTCAGGATCCCTTTCTGTCTCATTGGCCAAAATGGTCTCCTGCTGTCTCCTAGGTGCAAGAGAGTGGAAAAAATTGTGCGTTTACCTTTCACATCTTCTATAATGTAAACTGAGGGGGAAATGAGGGTGTCAAGTGCTTGTTGGATAAGCCCATGAATAGCATTTACCATGGAAAGTAATAGTACCTCATAGTGGCAGGGGTAGTGGTAATGGCAGGAGAATCACCTAGTGGTAATTACTGAAAATATTGAAAAAAGGAGCAATAATCTTTCCCATTTTTCAAACAGGGAACTTGGGTCTATCATGGTTAAAACCCTCGCCCACAGTCTTGTGACCAGTCAGTTACACTCAGCTCCCAATTCAGACCTTAGCTCATTGGCCTTAGAGCTGAGCCTTCCCCAGAATGTATTCCGTGGAGAGCTAGTCTCATAAATTGTTCCATGGGGGAAGAAAAAGAAAAGGTATTTGGTAAAACAAATGTGAAATCATGCTGACTATTCCTTTAGAATAGTGTGACTGTGTTTAGGGATAAACACTGAGAAGTTTTGCAATGTAGAAACCAATCATTCATTTGTTCATTCTTTTCAGTCGTTCCCCCAGCTTGTTGAACATAGGACTATTACTTCCAGGTAACTTTCTTAACTTTCTGGAGACTGATACTACAAAGGGAACTCAGAGTGGAAAATATCACAGCCAAAGAGAAGACCTGTCTGGGAGAACTGAAGAGTCATTCCTGTCTTCAGTGAGAAGGGGGACAGAAAGAGCCAATTTCCACCTCCAGTCATGGAGAGAGAATCATTTGTGTTCTCTGAGCACCTAAGGGAAAAATAGAGCCAAGGCCAAGAGATCTAGCAGCTTTCTGGGAAGTGAAAGAGGCTCACCCTAGAGCCCCAGAAAGAAAAGTGCTCAGAGTCAGTCATTCAACTCACTGAAATAGCAAAGGGAGATTTTTATTTAAACGGGAGTGAGTCACTATAGATTTTTTTTATATAGAAACGTGCTATTTATGCCATCAATGTATAGCAGTCCCTGTGATTAACATTTTGGTTCTAGACACTAATTCTCCAGCACGCCATGGCACAGCATCAAATCATTGTCAAGCAGATGATGCCATGCTTCCGTGTAAGGCCTTCACTTCAGCTGCAAATTGACAAATGAACACAAAACCACTTCTGACCTAAATAAAGCGCTGAACGTGTTGAGTCTAAAGTTCTGGTTCGACAAGATTCAGAATTTCCAGCGTTGTGGGGCTGAGGCTCTCAGATGGGATGGGCATTTCATGGCTAAATGAATGACAGAGGCTGTAGCTCTAGATCATACATGTTCTCAGAAGGTAAAAGCCTCGCTGGGGATTCTCCTCAGGCGGCAGAAACATCAGCACTGCCTCCACCTTAATTTTAGAAACTATCATTTGCCACTTTTGTTTTAATTAACTAAATAACTTTGCATTCATTGACATGGTCATGAGAGCCCAGTCAGACTATCTGCTAAAGCAACGGCTAACCCTTTCACGTCCACTGCCCAAATTATAATTTGCCTGGAAAACTGGTTCTCTCTATGTCAGTATATGTCAGTATGCTACAACTGTGCTCAGAACTTTGAGGATTTCCATCTGCTTAGATATCATTAAGGAGTTATGAGTCCATATGAGGTGATGTTTCTGTATCTCTTCCTCTTTAGAATCCCCTGCGTCTTCCTTCTATTTTCTAGGTGGTTCTTCTCTTCCAGGGTGCAGCTTCCCCACTGAAACCCTGTCAGATGAAACTGTCTCACAGATTTTCCCTCATCTGGACTCTCAGAACATTTAGCACACATGCCTCACAACTTCTTCATTTATTATTTATATGAACAGAACAGAACATTGTCAGGCACTGTGGTAGGCCCTAAGGGCCTTAGGGGGTTGTTTGGGTAGACATGCGATATTTCCATAACTATCTAATGCTGTCTTAAAAGTATTTCTCTGTCTTCCTCAGCGCCTCGCACCGTGACTGACATACAGCAATGTTCAGTGACAGATTCTTATGCGGGTGGGCCACAGCTCTTAGGGCTCACACTGCTATTACAAGGAGCAAAACTACTCACTTTGTTAACTTGATTGCCCAGATTTTCTCTGATAATACTTGGTTCAAAAAATATAAGAAAAAATGCTTTTTGCTACAAGCAAACTTGTTGTTTTTCATCAAGCTTCCACAGAGTGCAAGTAGATTCTGGGGATCCAGATATAAGTAAGAAACACTCTTTGAGGAGCTCTCAGTCTCCTGAAACAGAACTGGAAACAGGTCAGTCTTCATAAAGTGATGGAGTGCTGTGATAGGAGTCCACGGGGAAACAGAGGAGCCCAGAGGCAAAAGCAGCAAAATTCTACATGTGGAGAATTAGAAAACCGTCCAAAGGATCCAACTCAAACAGTAGATGCTATTTAAATACTTTATGCCTGCTTAGCCATCCTCAGGGCTTCACCAGCGAGGATAGGATAAAGCCAAATTTCCTTCCCCTTCTGTGGCAGGAAAGGCTACAGAATACCTGGGGGTATGGGCCAGCCTTTTCCCAGCCAGCCTGGCATCTGGTCACTCCCTGCTTGACTTTCCATTTGGACACACTCAATTTTCTTGCTTTCAGGCTGCTATCAGTGCAGCTAATGTGTTACAAAATACACCTGCCTGACCACCCTCAACTTGGCCAAATCACACTCAACTTTGATACCACCTCTCCTGGCAGGCCTGTCCTGACCCTCTGAGACCACATTAGGTCCCACTCTTCATGATCCAAGTGAGCCATGTGCTTCTCCCTCTAGCACATTCATCATCCTGTGTTATAATTCCATGTTTAAATGTAAGACTCCCTTACACGCACGCATATACATGCATGAGTGCACGCGTGCACACACACGCACAGACATCCTACCGCACGAACTTACTAAGCACAGGGTCCATGTCTTCATTTTTCCTGTGCCATTGGAACCCAGCCCAGTGCCAGGCACTGGTTAGCACTCAAAAATGTTTGTTGAATAAATGGATAGATGGGGGTGGGGGTGTAGATGAATACTGATGTGTGAATGACACTGGCATTTGACAGTGAACACAAAGGAGGGTGGAGGATTGTGAATAATTCTATCCATTGAGCATTTGGTGATGGGCCCTTTGAGCCTCAGAACCCTTATGCGGATTAACTCTTTATATCCTCAAAACAATCCTCTTCTTACAGATAAGGCAACTGGGGTAAGCAGAGGGTAATTTACTTGCTCAAATCCATGAAGAGAGTCAGTAGAAGAGGCAGGCTTCTGATAAAGACAGGCTGGCTTCCAGGCGCATGCAGATAACCACCCAACAATGGTCCCCATCCCAGCTCTTATTTTGTCGCCTGAGCTGAGGAAAACTGAGACTGAATGGGTGCAGGACGTGACTTGCCTCTAGGAGTTTCCCTGAAAACTGCTCCCTCGATCTTTATGGCCCTGTACTTTCTTTCCATGGTCATTCCCTCAGCTGAGCCTGATTTGACTTGTGTTTTATCTCATAAGCCTCTGAGGTAAAATTTGAACTTGAAAGGGCTGCCTGATAGCTTTCCTATTTAACGGTGATTTTAAACTATCTATATAGATTTTGTTTGTGTGGAAAAAAAGTCTGACTGATTAGTATTTTGGTTCTATTTTTTACTCCCAGAGAAATGACCCTAAAGGTGATTTTGTTTGTTTGTTTGTTTGTTTGTTTGGCATATAGGCCAATCAGTCAGGGTGACATCATGGAACAAGGCTGTCCGTGCCAATCCTGTTATAACTTGACAGAAGTACCGTGGTGTAGGAAGGGAGCCTAGTCAGCAAGGATATGGATCCCATTCCTGGCTCTGCCACTCACCAGCTGGGACTTGGGACCAAGCCCTTAATTCTCAGAACCTCTGGAAGATAAGGATGATACTGTGTATTCCACTGTGCACTATGCTCATAGGACCGTGAGCATCATACAGAGTATGTACCACAGGAAGGTTCATGAGATGTGAGTTTCCTTTCTCCTAATCATGGGGTCATCTCAGTTCCCGTCCACCCAATATATAGCTCCAGTGACCTAATATGATGTTCCATGACATCAGTCTTCAGGAAATTTACTGAAATGGAAACATTTGACTTTGGGAACCTGGCCTGAATTACTAGTAAATCATGGCTACATTCTGGGGGCCAATGGTCCTCAAAATTTCCATTATATTCTTAGGTAGAAGGTTACAGAGTCTCTGTGACAGTGCTTTTTCAGAAGTTAGGCTTTCCAGGGCGCGTGGGTGGCTCAGGAGGTTAAAGCCTCTGCCTTCGGCTCAGGTCATGATCTCAGGGATCAAGCCCCGCATCGGGCTCTCTGCTCAGTGGGGATCCTGCTTCCTCCTCTCTCTCTCTCTCTCTCTCTCTCTGCCTACCTCTCCACCTACTTGAGATCTCTATCAAATAAATAAATAAAAATCTTAAGAAAAAAAAAGTCCTGCCTTAAAAAACAAAAAAGTTAGGCTTTCCTCAGAGTTTAAAAGAGATTTGTGTTAGCCACTTTTCTCATTCCCCTTGTGGTTTTGGCAGTGTGTTTATATTTCTTCATGAAAAAACTATTTTGATTTTTAACTTGGCCCAGATGGGTCCATTTTACTTAATGTTTAGAAACTAAGTGATGAATCACTGTCATCAATTTTATACATCACGATATGAAGCTGTCTTTGGGAAGGCAAGTGCATGCTCACTTCTGTTTAGTCAGAGAAAGAGAGAGAGAGAGAGAGAAAGAGTGAGTCACAACATCCCTCCTGTGTACAAGCTTGCTGCCTGGCCTTATTCTTGGGCTCCTTCTCTTCAAACTCTGGATGATAGAAGTTGCCAGAAACTGTGACTCTCCCTCTGCTGAGTTAAAGTGGCATGGCCAAAATGCAGACTAATAGCACTGTTTTCTGTAATTTAGGTGGTGGCTTTTTTACTTGGAGGGAAAAAAAAAGAGAGAGAGAGATCATGACTCGGTAAACAAACAGAGCTGTCACTGACCTTGCTTGTTCTTATAAAACAAATGGTAACCCCAATGAAGCTCCCAGAGAAGGTAAAGATCATTCCATTTGTCATCTGCTAAGCAATTCCCAGTCACGTGTGAGACACCATACTATGTGTATTACACATGAGTATCTTCTAGAATAAGGCTCCCCAACTGCAGAGTTTCTGATGCAGCAGGACTGGGGTGGAGCCTGAGAGTTTGCCTTTCTAACCAGCTCCCAGGTGATAAGGATTTCAAATTGATGAATGTGTGGTGACACAGGGATCACATGTTGAGAACCACAGGCTTACATGTTCTCAGCCAGTAGCAACCATGTGAATTAGATATTATTTATCTTATTTTTTTTTAAGATTTTATTTATTTGAGGGAGAGAAGAGAGAAAGCATGTGCAAGGTGGGGGAGGGGCAGAGGGAGAGGGACAAGCAGACTCCCTGCTGAGCACAGAGCATGACAACACTGAGATCAGGACCTGAGCCAAAACCAAGAGTTGGATGATGGACTGACTGAGCCACCCAGGTGCCCCGTGAGTTAGGTATAATTATTACTTTCTGTTTTAAAGGTGAGGAAACTTAAGTGCAGAGAGGTTTAATGATTTGTTCAAGATGGCGCAGCTCATAAGGGATGCAGGTGGGATTCAAACCCAAGTCGAAACACCATGTTTTTCCCCACAATAACATGACTGACAAGCTTTCAAGAGGATATATTAAGTGGGTAATTGTTTCTCCTTCCTGTTTGCCCCATATCAGGACTTTTGCTCTGTGGACTCAAACTCTAGGTCATCACCTACCCACCTGGGCATAAGGTAGTAACACTGCTATTACCAGAGCTTTGCTATTGGTTGGGTTATGAAGCATACTTCCCACACTCCATTCATAAATTCACAGCAGTCTCCCACTCTCTCCCTCAGTGACTGCAGGGCATACACTTTTACCTCACTGGAGCCAGTGTCCAGTCAGGAGATCAGCTGCCATTTCCCTATACTCATCCCCCAACAGTGATATCAGTGCAACATGGGGGAGGATGGTGAACTAATGGAGGAGTGGAAAAGGCACCATATAATATTGCCATAAAAATAAAAGCAAAACCAGACCAGCAAAGACACTTTCTTCAGTTTTAGATGGCATGAGCAAAACAAGGGAGAGTAGTATAATATCAACATGGATGGTCCTCTTTGGTAGGCAGAGTCATGACCCTCAAGCATGGAAACAGTCCATTCCCTGGAACCTCTGAATATGTCACCTTCCATGGCAAAAGGGACTTTGTGGATGTGATTATGTTAAAGATCTTGAGAAGAGATTATCCTGGGTTATTCAGGGGGAACCAAGGTAGTCACAAGGGTTGTTATAATAGGAAGGCAGGGGTATCAGAGTCAGAGACAGATTTGAAGATGTTACTCTATAAACTCTAGAGCTCAACTAAATGATTCAATTCTGACCATTATACTCCCTAAAAGATATCTTGGCTCAGGCAGAGAGAGAGGAGGTGTTGATCTTTTCCACATAAAATACTGGTGAGCTTCCATGACATTCTGTGAGGGTTTACTGTGGTCATGTATATCACACACACACACACACACACACACACACACTACCAGGAGTTCTTGAGGGCCAGAACATTTTCTTATTTATCCCTAGGTTAGCTCTGAGTAGGAGCTCAGTCTATTGCTATTGTGGGGATACAGGAGGTAAAAAGGAAATCAGGCCCTACTGATCCCTCCTATTTATGCTCCTCAAAGGATAGAAGGTTCCCACTGTCTCCATCATCCATCTCAACTACCTTCTATGATACGTTTGTTCATTTCACTCTGGCTCCCACCAGTGTCTTGGTCAGAAACTGAAGACAGCAGGGAACACTTGACCCATTTGTGGGAGTCAGGCACTCCGAAGAGTGTGTTCTGACTCAAGCAGACACATTATGACATTGAGGGGAAAAGTCTCCGTAGGAACATCTGAGGGAAATAAGAGGGAATTTGAGTTCAGGATGCGTCTCTCGGGGGCTGTCCGGCCATGGGTACAGGCAAGAGTGCAGCCCGCTGAAGAATGGACCAGGGCAAAAGTAGACATTTCTGCTGCTCTAATGGCAGCCAGGACAGCAAAATTAGAACCAAATGTTCCAGCCCAAATGGACCAGCAAGCACTTTTCCCTTTTGTTGGTTAACTAATAAAAATGTAAGAAAAAACTGATCTCAGCATCCACTCATCACAGAAGACTAACTTTAGGACTTCTTTTAATCTAAAAGATGTTCGAAATGTCTGATGATACTGGAGAGAAACTGAGCGAACTGACTTCAGTGAAGAATTTACAAAGACACATTAGCAGAATGCTAATGGGCTGAACTGGGGCTGAGCAGATGCAGACTTCCCATGTCTTGCCTGTCTTTTTCACCTTCAAACTCCAAATCCCTGCATCAAAGCACATGTTATCTAATTTCCCCTTGGACATTTCCAGAGGCTTTCATTTAATTGTATTCACTGTGCAGACACTGCTTTGCGACTGCATCTCCAGGGAGAACAGTGCCAGACAGAGAGCAAGTCGTGAGCTGAAAGGAGCAGACAGCCTTTAACTCCGGGGCATTTCTAACCATCCTCAGTGGTGCTAGTGAAGAACCGGGCTCAGTGTGTCCACTGTTTACGGACTGTCCCCTTCTTTCTTCTTTTCCTTGCCCCCATAACCCTCCATGCCACCACACCCCCCTCCCCCCCGCCGCAGGCAGCAGTGGACCAGTCCCTCTCCTGGCCACTAGGTGGCAGGCGGGGTTCTCTGGGCAGCACCAGGGGGAGTAAGGGTTTCAGTGAGCTTGTGCAGTCACAATGCAGACCACCACTGTGGGCTTATACAGACAGCTTGATGCGAGCAGCTGGAGGAAACCTTTTGTAGAAAGCTGTGCGAACAGTACATGTGCTGATTCCCAGATGTACTGACTGAAGAAAATTCCTAACACGAACCTGTTGTGGTTTTCTCATCATCACTGATAACACATTTCCATACCTATAAAAATGGTGTGACATATAAAAACTTGGGGGGAGGGGGGGAATAAGCATCACTTCCTAGAATAGTGATGCTAGATTTTAAAAATATACATATTGTTATATGCTGTAGAGGAGCCTTGCTTAAATATTTTCCTGCCACACACTGCCACCAGAAATTGCCTTTTGAATTCCATTGATTAGGCTTCCAGAGTTTATTCTTCAGGAATCAAACCAACTTCTATCAAGATCTTTAATTTATTGGGGATACATGTGCCCATACATACTATGTATTTAATCCAATTCATTTCTTTTTCTTTTTTTAATTTTAACTCCAGTATAATTAATATACAGTGCTGTTAGTTTCTGGTGTATAATATAGTGATTCAACACTTCCATACATTACTCAGCGCTCATCCTACGTGTACTCTTAATCCCCTTCACCTAGTTCACCCATCCCCCCACCCTCCTCCACTTGGTGACCACCAGTTTGTTCTCTGTAGCTCAGAGTTTGGGGTTTTTTGTTTGCTCATTTGTCTCTTTTTTTTTTCTATGTTCACTTGTTTATTTCTTAAATTGCACATGTGAGTGAAATCAAATAATAGTTGTCTTTCTCTGACTTATTTCACTTAGCATTATGCCTTCTAGATCTATCCATGTTCTTGCAAATGGCAAGATTTCATTCTTTCTTAATGACTAATATACCATTTTGTGTGTATATATACATGTGTCTGTGTCTGTGTGTGTATGTGTGTGTATCTCACCTCTTCCTTATCCATTCATCTATCCATGGATAGATGGGCTGCTTCCTTATCTTGGCTATTGTATTAATGCTGCAATAAACATTGGGGTACATATGTCTTTTTGATCTTGTTTTTGTATTCTTTGGGTAAATACTCAGTTTTAGTATCCTTTGGGTAAATAGTCAGTAGTAGGATTACTGGATTATAGGGTAGTTCTATTTTTAATGTTTGAGGAACCTCCATACTGTTTTCCACAGTGGCTGCACCAGTTTGCATTCCCACCAACAGCATGTGAGGGTTCCTTATTCTCCACATCTGCCAATACTTGTATTTTCTTGTGTCGTTGATTATAGCCATTCTGATAGGTGTGAGGTGGTATTTCATTGTGGTTTTAATTTGCATTTTCCTGATGATGAGTGGTGTTGAGCATCTTTTCATGTGTTTGTTGGCCATCTGTATGTCATTTTTGGGGAAATGTCTGTTCATACCTTCTGGCAATTTTTAATTGGATTATTTGAGGTTTTTTGATGTTGAGTTGTATAAATTCTTTATATATTTTGGATACTAACCCCTTATTGGATATGTCCTTTACAAACAACATCTCCCATTCAGTAAGTTGTCTTTTGTTCTGTTAGACCACTACATTTCTTACATGATTCTGCTTGGAAGACTTCTCATGCCCATTATACCGATGAAGACACCAAAGGTTAGAAAGATGAAGACACTTGCCCAAAGTGGTGAGTGGCTCAACCAGGATTTGAACACCGCTGTTGCAGTTAAGAACTTTAGCCCTAAATGTAAGGCTTTCTCAGAAGCTTGACCTCCTGACTGAGAAGCCAATCTGCCCTGAATCATCCCATTTCCAGAGGGCACCAAAGCATGATGAAGGAGCAGGTAGCCTTTTACTTCAGTAAAATCTAACAAGTCAGAGCCTGCAGCATTTTGTAGTGGAGCATGCAGTGCAAGTAAGAAAAGGCTACGGACTGGCAGTGGGACACAGATGAGAAAGGATGCCAAGAATGGGGTCAGGAAGTCACCACAGCTAGATTTAAAATCAAGCTTTTCAGCCCTCCAGCCCAAAGTGTAAACAGGCAGAAACCAGAGAAGAGAAGGTGAAGTGTAGGAAGTGGATGTGGGATGACCAGAATGATGAAGCTGATGCTAAAATCTAACCATTACCTGCATTTATAATGTGGCAGGCACTATTATCAGAACTTTCAGAAACTTTCATCAAATCCTAAGACAACCCCATGAGGAAGGTAACATTAGTATCCTCACTTTATAAACAAGAGAATTGAGGCACAGTGAGGGAAAGCAAATTGCCTAAGGACAGATATCTAGAAAGAGTTGGACCTTCAATTCTAATTCCAGAGTTGGCTTTAGACCTTAACTACCAGAAATTATAAATGCTAATACTATATTTGAAACGGTAGTGAAGAGCTTGTAGGCATTAATGAAAGGTCAGGATTGAAAAAAGCCATTTGTAAAAAGTGTCATCTTCCCTGTATTTTGATTTAGGTTGGATACCTTCCCGTTTAAGCCCCTTTGACAAGTGAAATAATTACCATTGCCCCATTTTCTTTTGTTAACCCTTTCCCTTAGTACTTCCTCTTACTGTGAGACTTAAAGCCACAGTCTAGAGTACTCTGCTGAGTTATGATCTAGTTAAGGTCCTAAGTCAACCCGGTTTGGTCATCAAAGCAAGTATGCACAAAAAAACATTTCAGGGTTTTTTGGCTGAAATATCCACATAAAGCAGACAGCACTTACTTGAACTAAATTAATGCAAGGAATAGGATATATTTCTTAAAAGAAGCAGCAGACTAAGAACATGGTTACATTTTTACCAGTTAGAATTTTTTAATGTTTTTTATTTTTACTTCCTTTCTTCAAATAAAGACTGTTTCTAAAGTTAGTCATTTAAAACTACGTGAGATGGTGGAAGATATCTTTTTAAAAAGTCCTCAGGTTGGGGCGCCTGGGTGGTTCAGTCAGTTAAGTGTTTGACTCGTGATTTTGGCTCGGGTCACCATCTCAGAGTCCTGAAACCGAGCCCTGTGTGGGGCTCTGCACTCAGAGTCAGCTTGAGATTCTCTCTCTCTCTCATCCCCTACCTCCCCCCACCCCTGCTCATGCTCTCTCTCTGTCTAAAATAAATAAAATCTGTAAAATAAAAATAAAAGTGGTCAGGTATGGTTGAAATTCACCAGGTATTTCTCATGCACTTATTGCATGCAAACATTTAAGTCAATTTTTAGAATTCAGTGTTTTTGACATCCTGGATAATTACAATGTATAAGATAGGACATGAGAAGAAAATATTATTTTGACCAGGAAATTAAGTAATAACCTCATCATCCCTTATGTAAACATTCTCATCGCAGGCTCTTCTTATTTTCACATTTCCTCTCTGGATAAAAGTTACACCCTCAACCTCACTGCCCATACCTGTGTCAATCTTGACTCTTCACTTTCCTTGATGCTTCACATCCAATCAGTCATATTCTCTACTGACATTACCTTATCTCTTGCATTCTCACTGATATCGCCATGGATCCGAATTCCATAACCTATTATCTGAACTACTAACACAAGGTCCTAAATCTCTATTATTGATATGCCAACCTGTCCCAACAGCTGCCAGAGCCATCTTCCTAAACCACAAATTTGATGTTATCCAACCTTCAAATAGTAGGTCTATAAGCCATAAAATATAAAAATCTAAAACTCTTTTACATAGCTCACAAAGCCCTTAAAGACCTGGCCCTTCAAGACTTGACCTTCTCAGGGCACCTGGGTGGCTCAGTGGGTTAAAGCCTCTGCCTTCAGCTCAGCTCATGATGCCCGGGTCCTGGGATCGGGCCCACATCCGGCTCTCTGTTCAGTGGAGAGCCTGCTTCCTCCTCTCTCTCTGCCTGCCTCTGCCTACTTGTGATCTCTGTCTGTTAAATAAATAAATAAAATCTTTAAAAAAAAAAAAAAAAAAAAGACTTGACCTTCTCAAACTGAGGGCCAGCCACCAGGCTACTCCACCAATCCCCAAAGGTACCCTGCACCAGGGCTCCTCCAACCACATACCACATATCCCGCCCGCTACTGATGTCCCCTCCACCAGTTCTGAAAGGCCTCAGCTAATTCTTTGTTTGGTATGCTCCTGCCTGTGTATATTCTATTCTTTTTGCCTCTACTAATACCTGTGATTATCTTCCTTCTACCTAAAAAATACCTTCTTACCCTCCAATCCCTAACCCAAATATTGTACCTCTTTTATAAATTGCATTTCCATTGGTCTTGCTGGGTTCCTTCATGTAGAACCCCTGAAATTGTGTTTTATTTATTTGCTTTCCTCCCTGCTAGACTGTAAGTTTCCTATATGCATTGCTTTCTAGGTCTTCATCATCAGCAACTAACACAGTGACTGTTTTAAAAGGTTCTCTAGGGGGGGCGCCTGGCTGGCTCAGTTGTTAAGCATTTGCCTTCAACTCAGGTCGTGATCCCAGGGTCCTGGGATTGAGCCCCACATCTGGCTCCCTGCCCAGTGAGAAGCCTGCTTCTCCCTCTCCCACTCCTCCGTGTTCTCTCTCTCTCTCTCTCTCTCTCCCCCCGTCAAATAAATAAATAAATAAATCTTTAAAAAATAAAAATAGAAATAAATAAAATGTTCTCTAAGGGCGCCTGGGTGGCTCAGTCAGTTAAGCATCTGCCTTTGACTCAGATCCTGGGATCCAGCTCTGCATTAGACTTTCTGCTCAGCAGGGAGTCTGCTTCTCCCTCTCCCTCTGTGCTCTCTCTCTCTCTCTCTCACTTTCTCCCAAATTAAAGAAAAAAAAATCTTAAAAAAAAGTTCTTTAATAAATATGTGAGTGACCAGCAAAGATTCACTTTTCTAGCCTCTGGTGAAGATCTCGTTCCTCACCTAATAGTGAATCAGCAATCAAACAGTAGTTTATCTTCCAAGAGAATAAGTCAACTTGTCAAGTCCTGTTCTACCACTGCCTGATAATATACCATTTACATATATTTGCTATATTTAACAGAGATTAAATATATCTCACCAGGTAGGTAGAGGTAAATTAAGAAGATTTAGATCTGGTGGGTTGTACGAATGATATGTTCCAGGTATTTAATTTGGGGGAAGAGAAATGCTTTGAAATGATTAATTAAATGGTTTGGCTCTGCAATAATTGAAGTATATTTGCAGAACTATAAAAGACTATGTCTGGATGATTTTGATGAATTGCATCTAAAACATTCCCTTTGTATAATGAATTGATATTCTTGAATGCTGTGATTACAGTGAATTTTAATTTGTAAGTGACATTAGTGATTTCATTTGTTACTACTTGCATTTGATTAAAATATTTTCAATTAACTGATATAAATTGGGTGGTGGGACAAATTAAGCATTTCTTTTCAAAAATTTGTTTCTAGAAATGTTCTTTTCATGTGTATTAGCCCTGCTTGTAAGTGAACTAGCTACACCATATCTGGGGTATACAAGTCATATCTCTTTCAGAACATGACATTTCATACCAAAAGAAAGTACACCTTAGGCATAATTCTGTGAGTTAATGATTCTTCCTCTTTTCTCAAACTCCATTTCCTTGGTAAACATGGAATAGTTGAGGAAGAAATAAACAGTGGGAAGATAAGAATATCCTTTTCTCTAGCTTCTTGGCTAAAATAGTTTTTCCACCTTTTTTGAGTCATTTGGCCAGTGATTACTCTAGCACTCCTCCCAATTTCCCCCAACACATACACACACATGAAGAAAATGAATGTTTATTGAGCTCCTTCAGTGTGCTCTGAACTATTACACATGTCATTCAATTTGTACAACAACATTGAAAAGTAAAGATACACTAATTTTTATAGCTGTAGAAATGGAGACTCAGAGAGATGAAGTCATTTTTCCAAGATCGTACACTTAGCCTATGACTGAGCTGACTGAAACCCTTAAAACCATGAAGCCCATGACTACCAGGCTACTCCTCATGCTCTTTGTACTCTGCCTTACTATATTCTCCATTGCTCTTGAGCTGAAAAAAAATTCCTGTTGGTCTCAAAAGGGGGGATCAGTTATCAATTTCAACGCTCAATGATCTACTAAAAATATGCATAGAGGAGGTAGCACTGAAAAGAAAGCTAAGTAGACATGTTTGAGTTCCTCAGTAAGGAAAGACATTCCAGTAAGAGGTAACAGCAGGCACAAAGGTACAGAGTTTAGGGCTACATGGGGCCACTTCCTGTCTCTTAGTTGTCTCTCTAAGATCAGTCCATGGTCCTTGGCTCCTTCCTCCTTGTGTTCTTTTCTTTGGAAAACCCAACCATCATTGCACTTTCAATTCTCAAGTATTCTTCCTTAAGCTCTAGTTGTTAGTCTTCACATGGCAACTGGATAGTACCATCTTCATAACTAGCATCATCTCAACCTCAGCATGTCCAAAACTCACTCTTTCACATAAAATAAACTCTTCTGTAATAGTTTCACTGTTTCTGTCTTTCTGTTAAATGTAACAAATGCCACTTCCCAGTCTCAAAATGGTAGCCATGCTTAATTTGTCCTTGTCCTCAACTAAAACATATTTAATTAGATATTAGATGATTTTGATATATTATAAGCTGTTTTTAAAATATTTTCAAACTAATACATAATACATTTTATATACATCACCCCATTGAAGATCAAGCCCAAGCTATATGAGTTATATGAGGACTCAGATTGTATTTCAATACCCTGAAATTAACTGAGTACATCTGGCAAGTATTAATTGAGAATGTGCTGTGTACCAGGAACTGCTCTAAGCTTTGAGGATAAATGTTAAACAAAACAAAATTTCAATCCTCACAGAATTTCAATTATATTTGGAGAGAATGATAACAAAAAGTAAGTAAATACATAGTTCCAGCATTTATGCTGAAAATGCTATAGTTCCAGATGCTAAAAAAATATAGTTCCAGATGCTAAAAAAATACATCATATAATTCCAGGTAGGTATAATTTCTTTAAAGAAAAGTGAGAAAAGGGGCACCTGGGTGGCTCAGTGGGTTAAAGCCTCTGCCTTCGGCTCAGGTCATGATCCCAGGGTCCTGGGATCGAGCCCCACATCAGGCTCTCCGCTCAGCAGGGAAGCCTGCTTCCTCCTCTCTCTCTGCCTGCTTCTCTGCCTACTTGTGATCTCAGTCTGTCAAATAAATAAATAAAATATTTTAAAAAGTGAGAAAAGGTGAGAGACTACAGTGAGCTTTGGCAAGTTATTTTAGATACTTTTAGATATGGTGTCATGAACAGCCTCTCTGAATCAATTGAACAGAGAGCACAATGAAGTGAGAAAATAAGATACATAAAGGTCTGGGAGGTGAAGGCTAAGTGTTCCAGGCAGAGGGTACAGCAGGTAAAAAGAACTTGAGGAAGGAACAAGATTGTCATTGTGTCCATTGTGGTTGAAGTAAAATAAGAAGGAAGGAGTAAGAGAAATTGCGAACTGGCACTTGAGGATCAGACTAGGTGAAGTACAGGTGTTGTTTTTTTGTCCTGAATGTGATGGAGAACTTTGGAAGTTTCAAGAAGTTACATGATGAGACTAATATGTTAAACAGACCCGTCTGGTTTCTAGAGACAGAATAGAATGTAGAGTGGAAAGAAGAGAAGGAAAGAAAGAAATCAGACATTCACTGTGACAGGCTAGCTGAGAGACAGACTGTGATGGTATCAAGTAGAAGGTGTAATGATAGGACTTAATCATTAAGTTGTATATAAAGGAAAGAGAAAAATTAAACATGAGCTCCAGGTTTTTGATCTGTGTAAATGGGATGATTGGGAGTGTTGTAATTCAGACTTGGGGAAGAGAGTTTTGAAGGTTAAAATCAAGTGTTCAGTTTTGGACACATTAATACTATGTCTTATAAGTTTAGAGAAGTCCAGGCTGGGAATTAAAATAAAAGGCTTGGGGGTGAACCATCCACATTTGATGATAAGAGGATGAAATGAGGGCATCAGGGTGACTCCATCGGTTGAGTATCTGCCTTTGGTTTGGGTCATGATCCCAGGGTCCTGAGATTGAGCCCCGCGTTGGGTTCCTGCTCAGCAGTGAGTCTGCTTCTCCCTCTGCCTCTGCCATTCTCTCTCTCTCTCTCTCTCTCCATCTCTCTCTGTCTTTCATGAATGAATAAGTAAAATCTTTAAAAAAAAAAAAAAGGATGAACTAAAAGAGATTTGGGACCAGAGATGATCCCAAGTTAAGGGAGAGAAAGTATGAAGAAAACACAAGTTTAGTTTTGGAATTATTAAATTCAAGATTCCCAAGAGAACATCTAAGTGAACAAGTCCAAGAAGCTGCTGGGAAAACTGGCCTGAAAATCAGGAGAGTTTAGTGTTTGAAGTACAATGTGGGAGAACCAAGGGCAAAACCAGAAACTAGATAAGGAAAGGGAGTCTGCAGACCATAGAATTCCCGAAGAACAGACCAAGTACACCTGACCCCCAGATGCAAGTGGTGACACAAAAGGAAAAAGAGTAATTCATAAATGAAGAAGTGGTCAGCAGCTCCAGCAAAGTCAAACTAGATAGAGTTAAGGGTCATCCTAACTGGATGTGGCAACCAGATGTTACTTTGGGCTTTGACAAAAAGCAATCGAGTCCCCAGACATTTTGAGGAAGTTCTTTGTCCCCAGAGGCCCAGGCAAAGACAGAAATCATTGTTCATTCATCAGGTCAAACACTTCCATTAGTCGACTACTGGATTCTATAGAATACATGTTGATGCAATATGTAAACTACCGTGATACAAGTGGGATACCCATAACTGAGGACCCTGTTGGTAGTCCTTGTGATGAGTTTCTCTTCTTAACATCCTCCTTGCTTGCCGAAGCCCAAGTATCATATCCCTAAACTGATTACACTATAGAGCCACAAACTTACAAGATGAGGATAACACGAGCAAGCAAGGGAGCCCTGGGAGATCACAGCCCCGCCCTGAGCATGGCCATCCCACCCAAGGACTGTGCAGCCAAATGCAGATCGAACTGGGTCCCGAGAAGTGTGAGATGAACAAGGCCCCCTAGAGGGCAGCAGAGCCTCACAGGAAGGGGGAGACCTGCCGAAAAGGGGTCGGTGGGGTGTTTCACTAGAGGAGACACAAGGGGGCAATGCACACTTTTACGGAGAATGGGATCCAAATTAAACTTAATGAATTGAAGTCAGTAGAGGTAGGAAGCTCTAAGTTGTATACCAGACAGCAAAAACAAGTTGGCTGGAACGAGTTGGGCGGAAGTCAGTCACAGGAAAGCAAGGTTCTCTGCTTAGTGCATGTTTATTATCCCGACTGTAGTAATAAACAGGTAGCATTTGCTGAGAGCCTGTAATTCGTCTCGTTGTCTGCTGTGAGCTAGATGGTATTTTAGGCACTGGAGGTATTCAAGATGAATATAATACTGTCCTTCCCTTGGACAATGCTTCTCCTCAAAGCGGAGCCAGAGATGTAAACAGATAATGTCAGTAGAGAGCTGTAGGTGCTTCAAGTCTTTGTTGGGGGCACAGAAAAGGACATAGTTATCTAAGAGCAGACAGCAAAGGCCTTAAAGGACAACACAATACCATGGGTCCTGGTTGTAGTGTTGTTTATCTTTTGCTTCCTTGTGATTTCTCTACATCTTCCCTGAAACAATCTATTTTTTTCTCATTTGTTCTTTACACCAGCACATTTCTTTCATTAAACCCTGCCAGGTTCTAGACAGCATCATGGGCACAGGATACAGATGTGGCTCTGACATGGAATTAACAGGCAGAGCAATGGTCTTGCCGCCATTGGTTTTCCTCTTCCTCCCCTTCAATTCACCCTCTTTCTAGGGATGGAGAGAGCTTAAGCCCTCCGTTCTGATAGGTCCTGTGTGAGAAGAAAGGAAATGAAAAAATATCATGGGGCTTCTGGGTGGCTCAGTTGCTTAAGAATCTGACTCTTGCTTTTGGCTCATGTCGTGATCTCAAGTATCCAGTGATAGGACTCTGCCCTCACTGGGAAATCTGCGGGAGATGATCTCTCACCCTCTGTCCCTCCCCCCAGCTCACTCACGTGCGTGCATACGCTCTCTCAAATTTAAAAAAAAAAAAAAAAAGGAGAAAAAAATATCATGTCTTTTTACTTATGCACACAACAGCCCACAACTGCGCAATGTGCCTCTCAGCCCAGGTTAAATTAGAACCCATCAGGAGATTTGCCATTTTAGTTCTATGTTCAGTCAGTCTTGTCTACATGTAGTGGTGTTATCTTCGCCCTTGATTTAGGGTTCTCTGATTGTTTACAGTGTCCATGTTTGTCATCCCCATTAGATTATAAGCTCTTTGAGGTCAGAGGCTGTGAAATGCGTTTTCTTACTGTCAGCTACAGAACCAAGCACTATGCTAAGCATCTAGAAGACACACAATATGTGTCTCAGGATATTATTTATAAGCAGGACCTATGGAATTCCAACATCAATATTCATCAGCCATTTGAACACTAGTTCTCTTTTTTTTTTAATTAACATATAATGTATTATTTGCTTCAGGGGTACAGGTCTGTGATTCATCACTCTTACACAATTCACAGCACTCACCATAGCACATACCCTCCCCAATGTCCATCCCCCAACCACCCTATCCCTTCCACCTTCCTCCCCTCCAATAACCCTCAGTTTGTTTCCTGAGATTAAGAGTCTCTCATGGTTTGTCTCCCTCCTGGGTCCCATCTTGTTTCATTTTGAATAAAGTCATCACTACCCCTCCCCAGGGAGTAAGGATGATTGAGACAATATATAAAAACTCCTAACACAGTGCCTGGAACTTACATTTGTTCCCTTTCCTCTTCCTATTTGGCTTCTCTTTGATTTTTTAAAAATGTGTTTTCTTTTCCCTTTCTGTCATCCCTTTGTTAATTTTAGTTCTAGTGTTCTAGAGTACAAGCTTTAGAGTTCAACAGCTCAGATATGTATCAGGATTTGCCCCCTCTTTACTGTGTGATTTCCAGCAAGTTACTTAACCATTCTGTGGCTCAGTTTCTTTATCTGTAAAATGAGGATGATAATAGTACCTATCTCATAATGTTTTTGTGAAATCAAATACTAAAATCCTCATGCAAAACATCAACACTATGAGTTAAGTAGCATTGCTCCCATTATTCAGAGAGAAAATATAAGAAAAGTTATATAAGTTACTCAAAATCATACAGCTAGTAAGTGGTATTGCTAGAAATCAAATTCATGTTGACCAGTTCCAAAGCCAATATATTTAATTACCTCGATTAATTGCCTATATCAAACAAACTAAAACCCAACATGTTTAGAAAAATTTGGAGGCCTATTGTATATCTAGCTCTATGCATGTGTTTGTATATGATTATTTAGAGATGTGTGTGCAATTGTGTACATATATGCATGTGTGTGTTCATATATGCATTTGTATGTATATATGTAGTATATATGACACTATGTAAATGCGTACATTCATTTATCACACTCTGCCATTAAAAACTCATACACTTCTATATCACCATGCACCTACTAGTTGAGTACTTGGTGTATTAGGAGTACTTAAGACACAAGTAGGTTTACCTAAGACAAGACTTGGTAGCATCATTTTTATGATATGTTTCTTCAAGTGTCTCCCATTATGAAATTAAAACAATCTCACTTTAAATTTATTGTGACAGACATTGAACAATGTGGAATCCGCTCAGAAATGGCAAAATTAGAAAATCCATCTGTTGTAGTTGTATGTGATTATAATAAACCATAAGATATTATCTTAAAACCAGGAGAAGCAGAATTGCCTTTATTAAAATGATACTATTAAAACAATGAAATGAAGACCTTAAGGGAGGTAGAAAGGCAGTCCTTAGTCAAAGACTTGTGATTTTAGTACATTCTGTCCAGTGTACTAGAGTAGAGGTGGTTTTTGTGAAGCTCACGTGAGTCAGAGCACAACTCAGCAAACCCTGAGTTGCCACAACTGCTCCCCTCTCTCTGGGGGTTGTCCCCACTCTCAGGCAGCTGTCACAGTCACATGAAGCATGACCTCCCTGCACTCCTCAGCCCCTCACATGCACAAAGGGACCAGGAACACCGCAACCTCCCTCTGTCACCCCTACCTCCTCTTGGTCCTGTCAAAATCAAGTGATTTTTAAACCCTAGAGGAAGGGGAACTAAGACTTTTGGCCATACATGGAAACACTTTTTATTTACCCCTCAGTAGTCAAGAGATGGAGAAGAAAAGAAAAGGAAAAGTTTTGTGTGTGGCTATGGGGCTGGAACAACGAAGGTGAAAGAAGAGGACAGAGGAAGAAAGGAGGGTGGCCAATAAAGTAAGTCTGTTGCTCTCAGGATCGGTCAATGACCATGACCCTGTGTGTGTACAACAGAAAGGGAAAGGCAGGTTAGATGGAGCTAGGTTTGCATAAATAGTACCGCCTCACTGTTCTTGTTTTTACCGTTTCTGCAGCTGCAATCATACAAAAAAGCCTCCACTGAGTTGCTGCCCTATGCCAGGCACTGCACTAGGAGCTGCAAAAGGAACACGCGTGCCCTTGTTCCTGTGAAGTTTACACTTTAGTGAGAGACATAATGAGCTCGTAGGCAAACTGATAGCTAAATAGAATCAGAAATAAGTGTTCTGAAGAAAGAGAACAGGAGGCTACCAAAGACCAACAGGAGAGAAGGGTTAAGATAAAGAAAAGAACGTCTTCTGTCTGCGTTCCATTCTCAAATCCAGCCTACATCCCCGCAGCCTGAGTTAGGGCATGTGGGAGAGACCCGGGTCCTGCAAACGAGGTCTGGACGATGGGAAAAATCAAAGCTTCATTTACCCACGAGATGTAATGGGGATCACCTCCTGTCCCATAGGAGGACCCATGTCTTCCTAAGTATTACGGGGCATGTAGAGAAAACAGGACAAAATATTTTGCATCAGAATTGTCTGGTTATGGATATTATTAGAAGCAAAAAAAAAAAAAAAAAGTGACAAGTATTAAAGTACCACTAATATGCACCTGTTAAGATTAAGGATTTTCTATAAACTCCTTCACCTGATCACCAACATGCCCATTTGGTGGGGCGAGGCAATTATAACTCAGAGAGTATTAGCATGTCCACTAATACAGTGCAGCTGGTTTATGGTTTCCTTGAGGGAAAGGAGAGAGACAAACTCTGGGAAGCAGTAGATTAAAGTTTAGTTTTTTGGTTTTTTTTTTTTAAGATTTATTTATTTTACTTTCAATTTTTCAAAGATTTTATTTATTTGAGAGAGAACACGAGTGGAAGCAGGTACAGAGGGAGAAGGGCTCCATACCAGAACCTGGAGATCATGACCTGAGCCAAAGGCGCAACCAACTGAGCCACCCAGATGTTCCTGATTTATTTATTTGTTTTAGAGAGAGAAAGAGTGAAAGCCAGCGAGCAGGTGGGGAGGTAGGGGCAGAGGGAGAGAATTTCAAGCAGACTCCCCGCTGAGCACAGAACCCCTATGGTGAGGGGGTGGTGCTCCACCTCACGACAAATGAGATCACAACCTGAGTCGAAACGGAGAGTCGGACACTTAACCGACCGAGGCACCCCAGTAGATTCAAGTTTTATGAGACTTAAGGTCATACAATTTGGGGAAGGGACTCTATTTAAGAAAAAGATAACAGGGGTGCCTGGGTGGCTCAGTGGGTTAAAGCCTCTGCCTTCAGCTCAGGTCATGATCCCAGGGTCCTGGGATCAAGCCCCGAATCGAGCTCTCTGCTCAGCGGGGAGCCTGCTTCCCTTCCTCCCTCTCTGCCTGCCTCTCTGCCTACCTATGATCCCTGTCTGTCAAATAAATATAATTAAAAAAAAAAAAAGAATAAGATAACAAAATGTGAATACAAAAATAGTAACAGGGCCTTGCAAGGGACTGTTGTGAGGGCCCCTGTGTCTAACTCACTTTCAGAGCAAATCTGCTTCCACCAAGAAGCACTGAGGTTTGGGCTCCAACGGATCCCAGACTGAGAAAAGTGCAGATTGTAACTGAGATCAGTACAGGAGAGGGGGGAAAGGGAGTAAGCTCCCTGTCCACTAGCATGAAAAGGGTCCAAAGAAGAGCAGAGGCAGGGGCTTAAGTCAGGAGATCAGAAAAAAACATAAAAGGGTTCAAAAAATAGTGCAGCTCCTGGTGTGTCTGGTATATTCCCAGTGCTCAGTAAATATTGGCTCTTCTTCTTGTCATTACCCAGCTTGTCTAATTCCAAAGCTTTTACAGCTGTTTATGCACAAAAAATGTTAGGAAAAATTCCTGTTGGAAAACGACTCATCGGTTTTCAGGAAGAATAAATTATTTTGTCTGAAAATCCCTCAGCCCTAAGAGAGAAGCCAGCAACTTTTAATTAATGCTTTGCCACGACAATTCTTTAGGCTCATCTTGTTCTCTTCTGGAGATCCTCCCTCTGGTCAGTCAACACTGTGCTCCTCCCTGAAAAGTTTTCCCCATTAAGGAGGTTGTATAAGCTTGTAAAGCACCTTAGAATTCATTTTAAAATCTGTATCTTCCTGGGTTTCTATTGTGAAACAAATAGTATCAAAAAAAAAAAAAAAGGCATGGCAAAAGGCAATGACTTCACATGATTCATATCTGAAAACAAGTTCTCATCATAAGTGGGATTAAAATACATCCTTGGGGAATTTTCTGGAAGCCAAATGAAAGGATTTACTCAATACAAAATTTAACACATTTCCATAATATTGCTATGCTATAATTTATTAGACCATTCTCCAGAGATTTGTTCTTGTTTAGTTTCTGCTATTTTTCTATAACACTGAAAGGGAAAATCTTTGTACAAAAGCCTTTGAGCTTCTGTTGAATTATTGCCTTAGAATAAATTCCTATGAATAGAGTTACTGGGCCAATATAGCTGATTCTTTACATTTTAATTGCTTATTTGCATTGCTTCCCCACCTGTCAACTTCTACCTTCCTTTTATTTTACAGAGGACAGAGCAGTATGTTCCCTGGCAGCTTCTCAAATACTTTCCCAACTTACGTTCATCTCTGATATTATTTTCTCAGGCTGTTAATCATGCTATTTCTTTATGTTTAATCTGACATCTCCAAGTGAATCAGCTTGACATTGCAAGTCTGGACAAAAGCTATTTTTTTCTGGGTACGGGGGCCACCAGATCTGTGGGAGCAAGTAGTAAACCATTTGAATATATTTACTTGCGTACAGACACACAAGGTGCAAAGGATGAGACCGAAGTAGGAAATCACTTTGTAACCATGAATTAGATTTGGCCTTCCTCTTCCCCTCTACAGTGAAGATCTGTAAGGACTTCCCTTCTGTCTTCCCCTAGAATTCTCCCTTTAGCAATCTGACTTGAAAGACTGACTTGGGATTTCCTTCGGTTCTCTTTATAACACTTTAGAGTTGTTGAAAAAGTCCGCCCCCTCATCCCATGTGTCTTCTGATACTGTGCAATATCCCCTACATCAACAGTGACCGACAGGTGTTCTCGGCAGTGCCTCTTTGACCTTCAGATTTTTGTGTATTCTCTTGTCGGTAAACTCCAATCAGAGGAATGGCAGTCTGTTTCCATGTTAGCAAGGGGCCCGGAGAGTGATCTGTTCTCCCTGGCCATGGTGTAGTCAGAAGCCCAGCTGTATTAAGCACACACTATTCCCTTCATGGATGACATTTTTCAGTCCCTCAAATGGGTTATCAGATTATTTAGAAAAGGTTTGTTTTTTTTGTTTTGTTTTTTTTCAGTGTAAAATGACGCTAAGACGTGAGGTGTTAAAAAAAAAAAAAGCATGATGTTTGGAGGTAGAACATGTGGTTTCTAACCCTGTTTCTGTGGCCACTATGAAGACTTGGACAGGCTGTAAAGCGTTCTGAGCCACATGTTCTCCTGAAGGATGAGGATAACAATTAACTTTGTTTGTTGAGAGAATCACATGGTATAGGGAAAGTTGTCTCCAATATTGGAAATGCTCTTCACATGTATATCAGTTTTTCTCCTTCCTTTATCCAAAATTAGGAGGCATCCAAAATTAGGATAATCTTAAAGGCGACATGGCCATAAATCTGGAAAATAAATTGCAATGGGTTGCACTCTGCCTCATACATTTTTTTTTAATTTATTTGTTAGAGAGAGATTGAGCACAGGCAGATAGAGTGGCAGGCAGAGGCAGAGGGAGAAGCAGGCTCCCCGCCGAGCAAGGAGCCCGAAGTGGGACTCGATCCCAGGACGCTGGGATCATGACCTGAGCCGAAGGCAGCTGCTTAACCAACTGAGCCACCCAGGCGTCCCTGCCTCATACATTTTAATATCAGAAACTGTTTTTGGATGATCGTGAAGGATGTAACCCACGGGTAGGTGTCTGATCTGAGCTGTGTCCAACAGCCAAGTCTAGGCTGGTATTTGAGGAGCCAGCATAGGAACAGAGTTGAATATTCTTACACTTTTTAAATATACATTACAAAAGTCCATATTGGGATACTGGGAGGGAGGGGAGCGGTTAGGAAGGCCCGTACTGAGACAGAGGGAAAGGGAAACAGCGCCTGAAAAGTAGAAGCAAAAACATTCTGTCCAAAGCCAGGAAGGCAAAGGGAAAACTAGGAAATAAAATCTGGCTCCAAGCTCAACATGATGGCATCTGGAAGAGAATTCCAAAATCATCAGTGAGCCAGGGCCACCTTTACACGGCTCTAGAACTGGACTAGGTAAGAGTTGAGCACAAAGAGAACAGCTTTGTTTCATTTCATTTTTCTTGATACCTTCTTAGTCTAGTGACAGGAAAGGTGATTGAGGAAAATCTTTGGCAAATCCATGCAGACCGAGGCCGATTCTGCAAACATGTAACCAAAAGCTTTATTGAAGCACTTATCAGTGCTCTGACTTGTGATAGTTCCCATTAGTTAATCATTCTGACAATGCAATACTAAGCCCAGAGTAACTGGTTGCTTTGGTTTCCTGGACCCAGTTCTGGTGCAAGTGTGTGCTGGGGGTGTGGGCACTTCCCACACCAACAAGCAATTCTCTTGACCAGCTGGGTGTCCTGTAATTCAAATCAGTTCTGGCACTTTCAACCTGGAGATGCCACAGGTTAAGGGTTCAGTCCTACAAGATTGCCCCCATTCCATTACCCCCTCTGATGCCAGTCACAAGCCCAGGCTGTCACCTGGGCTTCTGACCAACCAGCTGTAGATTGGAGGTTCCAACAACCCCCTCCTTGGACTTCTTAGCCAGTCCCAAATCAGGCTGTTACTTATATTTCTTTTTTTTTTTTTTAAGATTTTATTTATTTACTTGATAGAGATCACAAGTAGGCAGAGAGGCAGAGAGAGAGAGAGGAGGAAGCAGGCTGTCTGCAAAGCAGAGAGCCCGATGCGGGGCTCGATCCCAGGACCCTGGGATCATGACCTGAGCCAAAGGCAGCGGCTTTAACCCACTGAGCCACCCAAGTGCCCCTGTTACTTATATTTCGGACCAGCTGGCTATAAACCAGAAATTCTCGCGATCCCCCTCCTCAGGTTTCAGTAATTTCCTTGAAAGGCTCACGGAACTCAGAGAAATATTTTACTTACCAGAGCACAGGTTTCTTGTAGGACATAACTCAGGAAGAACCAGATGGAAGAAACACATAGGGCAGGTATGTGGAGCTCAGGATGAGCCCCCCTCTTGGCATCTCCATGTGTGCACCAATCCAGAAACTTTCCAAACCCGTCCATGTGGGGTTTTATGGAGGTTTTATTACAAAGGCATACTAGATTACATCATCAGCCACTGGTGGTTGAACTGAGTCTCCTGGCCACCTCCCCTCCCCTCCCAGCAGGCAAGGGGGTGGGACTGGAAGCTCCAACTAATCCACTGGCAACCAGCCTCCACCCTTAAGTGCTTTCCGGACTCGGTTTATTAACATAACAAAAGGCATCTTTATGACCCTCAACACTTAGGAAATTCCAAGGGTTTAGGGAACCCTAAGCCTGAACAGT